>WNWK01039660.1:0-17353 GCA_009830355.1 Cherax destructor
GTATAGATTTGTGTGCACCATATCTACCTTGTCTGTTAATCACTACCCTCTTGTAATATATTTCCTCAGAATTCGTAGATCACATGAAGACAGTTCGATCGAACAAATTATTTTTTTTTTTTTTATCATGATTTTCTTGAATGAGCTCATTTAATCAATTCCCAAGTATCAAGATGCATCATATAGTAATGTAGATTATTCCGTCACGATAATATCCATGTGAAGTATAATGTTCAACTGTTGTGTACTTTGACATTGTATAGAATCAGCTGAGAGTTGTTGCCTGTTGCCCTTAGTTTGTATAGTTGTATGTCGAGACGCCATACGTAGCATGCCCGAGCTGTAGGTTCGTTCGTACTTCTAACGGCTGTTCACGTGATTTCCAACCTCTGGCCATGTGATCTGGCATTAGCCAATCATAGGCCTGCCTTTTGAATGCCTCAGTGCCGGGCAGCCTAGTAGATCAGTTCCCTTGGGGTAGGCATACGAGACGGACACAGGCATAGGTCTCAGCTCCCATATTTCCAACGCCTCATTAAACGCTACCAAAACCCAAGCTCATCGTCTGTTATATTACCAAATCTATGAAAAGAACCCCACAACAAGTGAAGAGGCGGGGCCAGGAGCTATGACTCGACTCCTGCAATCAGAAATAGGTGAGTACACACACACACAACATTCATAATTTAGTGTCGTATAAAGTGAAAAACATTAACTTACACTACTGAGTGATGGAGGGTAGGGGTACAGATTGAGAGAGTAAGCGTCTCTGGTTAACTTACACTACTGAGTGATGGAGGGTAGGGGTACAGATTGAGAGAGTAAGCGTCTCTGGTTAACTTACACTACTGAGTGATGGAGGGTAGGGTACAGATTGAGAGAGTAAGCGTCTCTGGTTAACTTACACTACTGAGTGATGGAGGGTAGGGGTACAGATTGAGAGAGTAAGCGTCTCTGGTCAGCTTGTAGTCCCAGCGAGTCTCGATGTGAGGTACCTCCATGGCGTCACAAATGGACTGCACATGGTTGGCAGTGTTTTCACTCTGAGGACCGAAGATGGCTGCCACCCCTGACCGAAGCAGCTTACACACTGTTGATGGAGATTGATCATAGAGGGCAGGTAATCAGCGGCACCTCACTTCCTAATAAGCCATAATAACCAACGTGAAAATATTTCGAACCGTTTTCGTGATTTCCCACATTACAAAGGAACAGTATCTTACGAACAGACTGTTCCTTGATAATGTCTTGTCTGCTGCACGTCCCTCACCTGACGCCAGTATATAAGCCACAGTCTTACTGCCTCTGCTTCAGAGTCTTCAAGACTACGCTGCTCTTCACCAACACTACGGTGCTCTTCACCAACACTACGGTGCTCTTCACCAACACTGAGGGACTCATTACCTCATATAGCCCTACATTCTTCACATTATGTACTTGAATTATGTAGATGAATGGTTCAGAGAACCGACAAGTTGTTAAATTAGACACATATGCAACACTTGGGTATCTTTATTGAGGCAACGTTTCGCCACACAGTGGCTTCATCAGTCCATACAAAGGAGAAAGTAGTAATAGAGGAGGAGTGTACACTGAGAAGTGTGTCTCACTCAGTGTGTGTACACTGAGAAGTGTGTCTCACTCTGTGTGTACACTGAGAAGTGTGTCTCACTCAGTGTGTGTACACTGAAGTGTGTCTCACTCAGTGTCTACACTGAGAAGTGTGTCTCACTCAGTGTGTGTACACTGAGAAGTGTGTCTCACTCAGTGTGTGTACACTGAGAAGTGTGTCTCACTCAGTGTTTTACACTGAGAAGTGTGTCTCACTCAGTGTCTACACTGAGAAGTGTGTCTCACTCAGTGTGTGTACACTGAGAAGTGTGTCCCACTCAGTGTGTGTACACTGAGAAGTGTATCTCACTCAGTGTGTGTACACTGAGAAGTGTATCTCACTCATTGTGTGTACACTGAGAAGTGTGTCTCACTCAGTGTGTGTACTCTGAGAAGTGTCTCACTCAGTGTGTACACTGAGAAGTGTGTCTCACTCTGTGTGTGTACACTAGAAGTGTGTCTCACTCAGTGTGTGTACACTGAGAAGTGTGTCTCACTCAATGTGTGTACACTGAGAAGTGTGTCTCACTCAGTGTGTGTACACTGAGAAGTGTATCTCACTCAGTGTGTCTACACTGAGAAGTATGTCTCACTCAGTGTGTGTCACTGAGAAGTATGTCTCACTCAGTGTTTTACACTGAGAAGTGTATCTCACTCAGTGTGTCTACACTGAGAAGTATGTCTCACTCAGTGTGTGTACACTGAGAAGTATGTCTCACTCAGTGTGTGTACACTGAAAAGTGTGTCTCACTCAGTGTGTGTACACTGAGAAGTATGTCTCACTCAGTGTGTGTACACTGAGAAGTATGTCTCACTCAGTGTGTCTACACTGAGAGTATGTCTCACTCAGTGTGTCTACACTGAGAAGTGTGTCTCACTCAGTGTGTGTACACTGAGAAGTATGTCTCACTCAGTGTGTGTACACTGAGAGTGTATCTCACTCAGTGTGTCTACACTGAGAAGTATGTCTCACTCAGTGTGTGTACACTGAGAGTGTGTCTCACTCAGTGTGTCTACACTGAGAAGTATGTCTCACTCAGTGTGTGTACACTGAGAAATGTGTCTCACTCAGTGTGTCTACACTGAGAAGTGTGTCTCACTCAGTGTGTCTACACTGAGAAGTGTGTCTCACTCAGTGTGTCTACACTGAGAAGTGTGTCTCACTCAGTGTGTGTACATTGAGAAGTGTGTCTCACTCAGTGTGTCTACACTGAAGTGTGTCTCACTCAGTGTGTCTACACCGAGAAGTGTGTCTCAGTGTGTCTACACCGAGAAGTGTGTCTCATTCAGTGTGTCTACACTGAGAAGTGTGTCTCACTCAGTATGTGTACACTGAGAAGTGTGTCTCATTCAGTGTGTCTACACTGAGAGTGTGTCTCACTCAGTGTGTCTACACTAAGTGTGTCTCACTCAGTGTGTCTACACCGAAGTGTGTCTCAGTGTGTATACACAGAGAAGTGTGTCTCACTCAGTGTGTCTACACCGAGAAGTGTGTCTCACTCAGTGTATTTACACCGAGAAGTGTGTCTCACTCAGTGTGTTTACACCGATAAGTGTGCATCTCTCAGTGTATGTGCACCGAGAGGTTGTGTGTGTCAGCTCATGTACACCGGAGGTGTGTATCTCAGTGTATAAATGCTGAGTGTACTTTAAACCTTGTAACAGTGATTAAGTGGCCAACCTTGAAGGGATGACTCAGGGTAGAAACAACTGACCTTGCTTGGAGGCTTTGAAGGAGTCATCGGCTGGCAGCCGCTCTATCTGAGCGCTGAGCTTGGAGCGAGGGAGTGTCGACCGATCCTTGTTGACCCGCTCAACGGCGTACCTGAAGGCCAGCTCCTGTACCTCGTCTCGTTCCTCGAATATTCCACCTGTAATAACCAGAGTCGGGCCAGGTTATTTTCATTTAATTGTGCCGCCTGAGCAACTAGTTTATTATTAATGTGAGCGACAGCGCAAAAAAACAGGAATACAGTGGTCACAGTGGGGCCTTTGTCAGACATCACGGGGAAATATATTGCAGTTATTTCAGGTAATATTACCCATTGTATCTAATGTAGATAAGTGGTCAGAGAACCGACGCGTTCACAAATTAGACACATGTACAACACTTGGGTATCTTTATTGTGTAAACGTTTTGTCACACAGTGGCTTTATCAGTCTAATATAAAGAAGAATAGTGAAAATTAGAAGATTAGGGTAGTCAGTCCATTAGCCCGGAGTCGATATATTCAGTCCATCAATCAAGATTGATTCCAGGCTGACGTACTGATTACCTCAATATCCCTTTGATCTTTACTGTTCTTGTTTGTATTGGACCGATAAGGCCACTGTGGGGCGAAACGTTTACACAATAAAGATAACCAAATGTTGCGTAGCTAATGTAAAAAATACAATAACGACATACAAACCCATAAGACATAGACACTTATTATTTAGTAACTTGTCCTGGAGACACCACCTCCCCCGAGTCTCACACCCAGTCTCACTCACACCCAGTCTAACTCACACTCAGTCTCACTCACACCTAGTCTCACTCACACCCAGTTTCATTCACACCCAGTCACACTCACATCCAGTCTCACTCACACCCAGTCTCACTCACACCCAGTCTCATTCACACCCAGTCACACTCACACCCAGTCTCATTCACACCCAGTCACACTCACACTCAGTCTCACTCACACTCAGTCTCATTCACACCCAGTCTAACTCACACTCAGTCACACTCACACTCAGTCTCAATCACAATCAGTCACACTCACACTCAGTCTCATTCACACCCAGTCTAACTCACACTCAGTCACACTCACACTCAGTCTCACTCACACTCAGTCACACTCACACTCAGTCACACTCACACTCAGTCACACTCACACTCAGTCTCACTCACACTCAGTCACACTCACACTCAGTCTCACTCACACTCAGTCTCACTCACACTCAGTCTCATTCACACCCAGTCACACTCACACTCAGTCACACTCACACTCAGTCTCACTCACACCCAGTCTCACACTCAGTCTCACTCACACTCAGTCACACTCACACCAAGTCTCACTCACACTCAGTCACACTCACACTTAGTCTCACTCACACTCAGTCACACTCACACTCAGTCACACTCACACTCAGTCACACTCACACTCAGTCTCACTCACACTCAGTCACAATCAACTCAGTCACACTCACACTCAGTCACCTCACACTCAGTCTCACTCACACTCAGTCACACTCACACTCAGTCTCACTCACACCAGTCCACTCACCTCAGTCTCACTCACACCCAGTCTCACACTCACTCACTCAGTCTCACTCCAGTCTCACTCACACTCAGTCTCACTCACACCAGTCTCATCACCAGTCCACTCACAGTCTCCTCACACTCAGTCTCACTCACTCAGTCTCCTCACACTCAGTCTCACTCACTCAGTCCACTCACTCAGTCTCACTCACTCAGTCTCACTCCTCAGTCTCACTCCACCAGTCTCATCACACTCAGTCTCACTCACCTCAGTCTCACTCACCTCAGTCTCACTCACACCAGTCCACTCACACAGTCTCACTCACACTCAGTCTCACTCACACTCAGTCTCACTCACACCAGTCCCTCACTCCACCCAGTCCACTACACTCAGTCCACTCTCAGTCTCACTCCACTCAGTCCACTCACCTCAGTTCACTCCACCTCAGTCACACCACTCAGTCTCACTCCACCAGTCTCACTCACCTCAGTCTCCTCACACTCAGTCTCACTCACACTCAGTCTCAGTCATCCCCAGTCCCTCCTCACACCCAGTCTCCCGTCTCATACCTGCTCACTCCTCAGTCCTCCTCAGTCCCACCTCCTGTCATCACACTCAGTCCACTCCCCAGTCCTCCTCATCACTCACCTCAGTCTCCTCCCTCAGTCCACACACTCCATCTCCTCACCCCCTCCTCCTCAGTCTCTCCCATCTCACTCACCTCAGTCACTCACTCTCCACTAACTCACTCACTCAGTCTCTCCCTCAGTCCACTCCACCAGTCTCCTCCAGTCTCACTCCACTCAGTTCACTCCACTCTCCCTCACACTAGTCACATACCACACTCCACTAGTCCCTCTGTCTCACCTCAGTCTCACTCCGTCTCCTCAGTCTCCTCCCTCTCAAACACTCACCTCAGTCTCTCCCAGTCTCCTACACTCTCCCCTCACTCCCCCTCAGTCACTCACCTCATCTCTCCTATCTCACCCAGTCTCTCACACTCATCTCTCCTCAGTCCCTCCCTATAACTCTTCACCACCTCCATCTCACTCACCAGTTCACTCCCATCGCTCACACTTCACACATCCACTCTGTCCTCACTCATCCCCACTCAGTCCTTCACACCCAGTCTCATCACCTCAGTCTCACTCACCTCAGTCTCCTCCACCAGTCTCATCCTCACACTCACCTAGTCCCTCCCTCAGTCCACTCACCTCAGTCTCCTCACACTCAGTCCACTACTACTCAGTCCTCATTCACATCATCACTCACACCCAGTCTCACTCCACAGTCACTCACCTCAGTCCCTCACCAGTCTCCTCACAAGATCTCACATTCACTCACCAGTCTCCAATCTCTCACATGTCTCCAATCATCTCACATCATCTCCCCTCAGTCCTCACACTCAGTTACTCACTCAGTCTCTCACTAACAACTACCAGTCTCCTCACAGTTCACTCATCTCATCACCCAGTCTACTCACACCAGTCTCACTCCTCATCCCCAGTAACTCACCTCAGTCTTATCCACACTAGTCTCCACATCATCACACTCTACCACACTCAGTACTCACTACTCCACCCAGTCCACAATAGTCTCCACCAGTCTCACTCACCTCAGTCTCTCACCTCAGTCTCCCTCAGTTCACTCCACGTCTCACTCCTCCCTCACACTCATTCTCACCTCAGTCCCTCACCTCAGTCTCACCACTGTCTCCTCACCCACTCTCACACCATCCCTCAGTCTTACGTCTCTACCCAGTACTCACAGTCTACACCTCTCACCACCTCAGTCTCACTACTCAGTCTCTCGTCCCCTAGTCTTCACTCACTCTCCACTCAGTCTCCCTCCACCACCTCAGTTCCTCACCTCAGTCTCCCTTCTACTCCTCTCCACCACCCAGTCCCTACCTCAGTCACTCACACCAGTCTCCACTCAGTCCACTCCCCTCCCCACTCATCACACTCACCACCTCACCATCTCCTCACACTTCCATCACGTCTCCTCCTCAGTCCCCACCTCAGTCACCCCCTCCACTCAGCTCACTCACCCATCCCCACCTCAGTCTCACACCATCTCTCACCAGTCCCTCCCATCCCTCCTCTTCACTAATCTCCCTCAGTCATACTCACACTCACCTCGCTCACTCACACCTCAGTCTCCTCACCCCTCCACGTCTCCCCACACTCACTCATCACCTCATCACTCACACTCAGTCTCACTCACACTCAGTCACACTCACACTCAGTCTCACTCACACTCAGTCTCACTCCACACCTCAGTTCACTACCTCACCACTACAAGTCTACTCACACTCAGTCCACTCACTCCTGTCTCACTCACACTGTCTCACTCACACTCAGTCTCACTCACTCAGTCTCCATCACCAGTCCACTCACACAGTCTCACTCACACTAGTCTCACTCACACTCAGTCTCACTCCACCTCAGTCTCACTCACACTCAGTCCCTCACCCCAGTGTCTCACACTCAGTCTCCTCACACTCAGTCTTACTCACTCAGTCTCACTCCCCCCAGTCTCACTCACACTCAGTCTCACTCACACCAGTCTCACTCACACTCAGTCACACTCACACTCAGTCTCACTCACACTCATTCACCTCACACTCCAGTTCACTCACACTCAGTCTCACTCACACTCAGTCACATTCACACCATCCTCACCTCAGTCTCACTCACACTCAGTCTCACTCAGTCTTACTCACACTCAGTCTCACTCACACCCAATCTCCTCACACTCAGTCTCACTCACACTCATTTGGTCTCGCTCACTCCTGGCCTCCGTACCTCGCCTCCTTTCTCCTAGCATCCTCCTGACCCCTTCTCTCCCCCGGTCCTGGCCTCGGCCTGGCCTCCTCTGGCATTGCTCCGGCCTCGCTCCTGCATGGCTGGGCCCCTCGTGGCCTCGTCCTGGTATTGGTTTATTCCTCTTGCCTCGTTCTTGGAATGGCTCCTGGCGTCTATTCCGACCTCGCTCCTGGTCTTCTTACCCCCCTCCCCCCCGCTCCTGGCCTCGCTCCTGGCCTCGCTCCTGGCCTCGCTAGCCACCGACTATCATGGTCTCACAGGAACACTTAAGACTGTGGTTCCAGTAAGACTCTTAACGTCTGACGATCGATCCTCCTCACAAGATCACTGCCTCTCCCCTGCCTCTCTCCCCTGCCTCTCTCCCCTGCCTCTCTCCACACTGCCTCCCCACCCCTTTCCCTCCCACTTCCTCTCACACCCCCTTTCCCCCCCACGCCCCCTTTCAAACTTTTCCCCGGGGTTTCCTTTTCACCTCCCCTACCTTACCTTCCCTCACACACTACCCCCCTACCTTTTCCCCTTCACCCCCCACTACCCCTTTTCACTACCTTCACCCCACCTTCCTCCCCCTTTTCCTTTCCAACATTCCCTTTCACACCCCCTCATATTTTAACCCCCCCTCTCAAAACCCCCCCTTTTTTCCTTGCCCTTCCTCTCATTTCCCCTCTCCTTTTTTCCTTCATCACTTTTTTACCCCACCTTTTCCCCCACATTCCTTTTGCCCCTTTCCCTCCTTCCCATTCCTTCCCCCCCCTCTCCTTTCCTTCCTCTCCCCTTTTTACACACACTTTCTCTTTTCCCCTTTTTTCCCCCACTTTTCCCTTGCCCCCTTTCTCTTCTTCCTCTCTGCCTTCCTCTCATTCCCCACACTCCTTCCCTCCACCTTCCCTCCCCATTTTTCTCACACACTTCTCCCCCCCCCTTCTTTTCACACATTTTCTCTCCAACCCTTTTTACACACGCTTCCCTCTCACATTTTTCTCTCCACACTTTCCCCTTCCCCCCCACCCTTCCTCTCACACCCCTTTCCCCCCACTTCCCTCTCCCCACTTCCTCTCCCACTTCCTCTCCCCCCAGTTCTTCCCCCCACACTTCCCCCCACATACTTCCCCCCACATACTTTCTCCCACATACTTCCTATCACACACTTCCCCCCACATTTCCTCTCCCCCCAGTTTTTTTCCCCATCTTCCCTCATTATTTTCACCCTTCCCTTTGCCCTTTTCCCCATTTTCCCTTATTATCTCCCCTTCCCTTACCATTTTCACCCCCTTCCATCTTTTCCCTCCCTTTTCTCCCTTTTCCCCACCCTCCCCCTTCCTTTTACCACTTTTCTCCCCTTTTCAACCTTCCTTTCCTTTTTTAAACTTTTCCCCATTCTTAAACATTCCCCTTTCCCATTTTCAACATTTTCAAAATTTTTAAATTTTACTTTCCCTTTTCCCTTTTTTAAAAATTCCCCCTTTTTTTCTCACAACTTTTCAACCCCTTCTTCAACCCCTTCCCCCATATTCCTTTTCAACATTTTTAAATTTTTCCAAATTCTTTTATTTTCTTTTCCCCTTTTTTACCATTCTTTTCCCCCCTTTTAATACTTTTCATTCCTTTAACATTCTTAAACATTCCTCTCTTTTTTTAAAACTTTCTATTCTTCCCCTTTGCTTTTCCCCCTTATTTATTTTCCCCCTTCCCAAACTTTTTCTTTAACCCCTTTTCCACCTTTTTTCTTTTGCTTTTCACATCTTCTCTTCACATTCCTTTCAACCTTTTCACCCCTTTCTCACTACTTTCTTTTCACATTCCTCTCCTACTTTTCCCTTCCCCCTTTCCCTCCGGGGCGAAAGGGGGTGGAAAAAGCAAGGTTTTGGGGAAGGTTAGTTTTTCCCAACTCGGGGTCTGTCTTATGAAGAAAAAGGGTTAAAAACTAAAAACCCCGGGGAAAATCGGGCTAAAAGAAAAAAATTTTTTTTTTTTTTTTTTTTTTTTTTTTTTTTTTTTTTTTTTTTTTTTTTTTTTTTTTTTTTTTTTTTTTTTTTTTTTTTTTTTTTTTTTTTTTTTTTTTTTTTTTTTTTTTTTTTTTTTTTTTTTTTTTTTTTTTTTTTTTTTTTTTTTTTTTTTTTTTTTTTTTTTTTTTTTTTTTTTTTTTTTTTTTTTTTTTTTTTTTTTTTTTTTTTTTTTTTTTTTTTTTTTTTTTTTTTTTTTTTTTTTTTTTTTTTTTTTTTTTTTTTTTTTTTTTTTTTTTTTTTTTTTTTTTTTTTTTTTTTTTTTTTTTTTTTTTTTTTTTTTTTTTTTTTTTTTTTTTTTTTTTTTTTTTTTTTTTTTTTTTTTTTTTTTTTTTTTTTTTTTTGAAAGTGCAAGGTTTGCACAAGGTTAGTTCCCAACTCAGGGGTCTGTCTTATGAAGAAAGGTTAGGGGAAAAAGGACTAACAAACTGGAGGAAGAAGGGTCAGAGGAGACATGATAACGACATACAAAATCCTGCGGGGTATCGACAAGGTAGACAGTGACAGGATGTTCCAGAGAGGGAACACAGAAACAAGGGGACACAACTGGAAGCTGAAGACTCAGATGAGTCAAAGGGATGTTAGGCAGCATTTATTCAGCCACAGAGTAGTCAGGAAGTGGAATAGTCTAGAGAAAGACATAGTGGAGGCAGGGACCATACACAGTTTTAAGACGAGGTATGATAAAGCTCATGGAGCAGAGAGAGCAGAGACCCAGTAGCGGGCAGCGCAGAGGCGGGGCCAGGAGCTGAGTCTCGACCCCTGCAACCACAATTAGGTGAGTACAATTAGGTGAGTACACTTCTTCTCACACACACTTCCTCTCACACACTTCCTCTCACACACTTCCTCTCACACACTTCCTCACACACACTTCCTCTCACACTTCCTCTCACACACTTCCTCTCACACACTTCCTCTCACACACTTCCTCTCACATACTTCCTCACACACACTTCCTCACACACTTCCTCAAACACACTTCCTCACACACTTCCTCACACACTTCCTCACACACACTTCCTCTCACACACTTCCTCACACACTTCCTTCTACACTTCCTCTCACACACTTCCTCTCACACACTTCCTCACACACACTTCCTCTCACACACTTCCTCACACTCACTTCCTCTCACACACTTCCTCTCACACACTTACTCTCACACACTTACTCTCACACACTTCCTTTCACACACTTTCTCTCACACACTTACTCTCACACACTTCCTCTCTCACACTTTCTAACACACACACTTCCTCTCACACACTTCCTCTCACACACTTCCTCTCACACACTTCCTCACACACACTTCCTCACACTCACTTCCTCTCACACACTTCCTCAGACTCACTTCCTCTCACACACTTACTCTCACACACTTACTCTCACACACTTCTTTTCACACATTTTCTCTCACACACTTCCTTTCACACACTTACTCTCACACACTTACTCTCACACACTTCCTCTCTCACACTTTCTCACACACACACTTCCTCTCACACACTTCCTCACACACACTTCCTCTCACACACTTCCTCACACTCACTTCCTCTCACACACTTTCTCTCACACACTTACTCTCACACACTTACTCTCACACACTTCTTTTCACACATTTTCTCTCACACACTTCCTTTCACACACTTACTCTCACACACTTTCTTACACACACACTTCCTCTCACACACTTCCTTAAACACACTTCCTCTCACTCACTTCCTCTTGCACTTCCTCTCACACACTTCCTCACACACACTTACTCTCACACACTTCTTTTCACACATTTCCTCTAGCACACTTTCTCACACACACTTCCTCTCTCACACTTTTTCACACACTTCCTCTCACACACTTCCTCTCACACACTTCCTCTCACACACTTCCTCTCACCCCCTTTCACACCTTCCCTTTTTCACACATTTCCCCTCTCACACACTTCATCTCACACCTTCTCCTCACTACATTCTCCTCTTCTCTACATCTTCTTCACCACTTTCCTCTCTCTCTACTCTCTCTCTCTCTCTCTCTCTCTCTCCTCTCTCCTCTCTCTCTCTCTCTCTCTCTCTCTCTCTCTCTCTCTCTCTCTCTCTCTCTCTCTCTCTCTCTTTCTCTCTCTCGCTCTTTTAATCTCTCTCTCTCTCGCTCTCTCTTTTTCTTTCTCTCCCTCGCTCTTTCTCTCTCTATCTCACTCACCACTGTGCCCTCTCCCTCACCACTCTGCTCTCTCACTCACCACTCTGCCCTCTCACACACACTCTGCCCTCTCACACACACTCTGCCCTCTCACACACACTCTGCCCTCTCACTCATCACTCTGCCCTCTCATTCACCACTCTGCCCACTCATTCACCACTCTGCTCTCTCTCAGACTACTCTGGCCTCTCACTCACCACTCGCCATCTTACCCACAACTCTGCCCTCTCACTCACCACTCTGCCCTCTCACTCACCACACCACTCTACCTTCTCATTCACGACTCTGCCCTCTCACACACCACTCTGCTCTCTCACACACCACTCTGCTCTCTCACACATCACTCTACCCTCTCACTCTCCACTCTGCCCTCTCACACACCACTCTACCCTCTCACTCATCACTCTGCCCTCTCACTCATCACTCTGCTCTCTCACTCAGCACTATGCTCTCTCACACACCACTCTACCCTCTCACTCATCACTCTGCCCTCTCACTCATCACAGCTCTCTCACTCAGCACTCTGAACTCTTACTCATCACTCTGCTCTCTCACTCATCACACTGCTCTCTCACTCACCACTCTTCCCTCTCACACAACTCTGCCCTCTCACTCACCACTCTTCCCTCTCACACACCACTCTGCCCTCTCACACGACCTTGCACACACCTAAAAATTAGAGATAAAACTCATGCAATGATTCGGTCAGTTCAGGTCTATTGTCGAGTGGAAATTGAGAGAGAAAAGTGAAGAAAGTCAGAAGTGAATTCAGGCTGAGCGAGGTGAAGCTAGGTCATGAGAGGTCAAGAGAGAGCCTAGGTCAGGTCACTCCAGACGATATATAAATGCCAGTTACATTATGTTCTGTGTAAAAGACAATATGTTATAATCATAACCTTATTTTTTAATGGGGTGGACTGGCAAGCCAGCGTAAGGCCTTCGTCAGATGATTAAAAGCTTTAGCTGTGGGTCATCATGGGTTCGACTCCTTGGCTAGTCACAGTGTTGTTTATATATATATATATATATATATATATATATATATATATATATATATATATATATATATATATATATATATATATATATGTCGTGCCGATTAGGTAAACTGGTCAATTAGCAAAAACTCATCTAAAATTAAGTCCTTTCTAAAATTTTCTCTTATACGTTTAATGATATATATTTTTCATTTATGTTAATGTAGAATTTATAATTTTGTACCAAGAGAAACTTTGAAAACCTACCTAACCTTATTACAACAAGCGCAATTTAATTTAGCCTAATCCAACTAAATATATTTTAGATACGTTAACATTAATTTAATAATAAACAAACACAATGAAATATATTTTTTTCGCTATGTTCAGAATGATTTTTGCGAAATTATTGCATACACAAATTTTCACTTGTCTTATATGACAAGGTGAGCGTTGCTATTTAAGCCAAAATCGCAAGTTTTACCTAATCGGCACGACATATATATATATATAGGTAGGTTTTCAAAGTTTCTCTTGGTACAAAATTATAAATTCTTACATTAACATAAATGGAAAAAATATATCTTTAAACGTATAAGAATAAATTTTAGAAAGGACTTAATTTTAGATGAGTTCTTGCTAATTGACCAGTTTTACCTAATCGACGACATTATATATATATATATATATATATATATATATATATATATATATATATATATATATATATATATATATATATATATATATATATATATATATATATATATCCAAAACGATTGTCCAGAGAGCTGAGGAGGGGTTGTTGAGGTGGTTTGGACATGTAGAGAGAATGGAACGAGACAGAGTGACTTCGAGAGTGTATAAATCTGTAGTGGAGGGAAGGCGGGGTAGGGGTCGGCCTAGGAAAGGTTGGAGGGAGGGGGTAAAGGAAGTTTTGTGTGGAGGGGCTTGGACTTCCAGCAAGCATGTGTGAGCGTATTTGATAGGAGTGAATGGAGGCATATGGTTTTAATACTTGACGTGCTGTTGGAGTGTGAGCAAAGTAACATTTATGAAGGGATTCAGGAAACCGGCAGGCCGGACTTGAGTTCTGGAGATGGAAGTACAGTGCCGGCACTCTGAAGGAGGGGTGTTAATGTTGCAGTTTTATAACTGTAGTGTAAAGCACCCTTCTGGCAAGACAGTGATGGAGTGAATGATGATGAAAGTTTTTCTTTTCGGGCCACCCTGCCTTGGGGAATCGGCCGATGTGTTAATAAAAAAAAATATAAATAAAAAAATATATATATATATATATATATATGCAAAAGATCACAGTAAACAGGTGATATCAAATATGCAAGACAACCACTATGAAAATAGAAGGTTCAGCGTGACAGATCATCTATCAAGGAACTATGATAGTTCCGATACATGTGAGTAGTCACAAAGGCTTGAATTCTTATTTTTCCATAGTGGTTGTCTTCAATATATATATATATATATATATATATATATATATATATATATATATATATATATATATATATGCATCATATATATAACATGCATATATATACATACACACATCTAGGTTTTTCTTCTTTTCTTAATAGCCCTTGTTCTTTTTATTTTCTCTATTGTCCATGGGGAAGTGGAAAAGAATCTCTCCTCCGTAAGCAATGCGTGTCATATGAGGCGACTAAGATGCGAGCAATGGGCTAGTAACCCTTCTCCTGTACAAATCTACTAAAAAAGAAGAAGAAAAACTTTATAAAACTGGGTTGTCTGAATGTGCGTGGATGATGTGATGATAAGAAAGAGATGATTGCCGATGTTATGAATGAAAAGAAGTTGGATGTCCTGGCCCTAAGCAAAACAAAGCTGAAGGGGGTAGGCGAGTTTCAGTGGGGAGAAATAAATGGATTAAGTCAGGAGTATCTGAGAGAGTTAGAGCTAAGGAAAGGGTAGCAATAATGTTGAAGGATCAGTTATGGAAGGAAAAGAGGGAATATGAATGTGTAAATTCAAGGATTATGTGGATTAAAATAAGGGTCGGATGCGAAAAGTGGGTCATAATAAGCGTGTATGCACCTGGAGAAGAGAGGAGTGTAGAGAGAGAGAGATTTTGGGAGATGTTAAGAATGTATAGGAACTTTGAACCAAATGAGAGTAATTGTGGTAGGGAACCTAAATGCTAAAGTGGGAGAAACATGCAGAGAGGTGTGGAAGGTAAGTTTGGGGTCCAGGTGTAAATGATAATGGGAGCCCTTTGATTGAACTTTGTATAGAAAGGGGTTTAGTTATAGGTAATACATATTTTAAGAAAAAGAGGATAAATAAGTATACAAGATATGATGTAGGGCGTAATGACAGTAGTTTGTTGGACTATGTATTGGTAGATAAAAGACTGTTGAGTAGACTTAGATCTACATGTTTTATAGAGGGGCCACAGATATATCAGATCACTTTTTAGTTATAGCTACAGTGGGAGTAAAGGTAGATGGGATACAAGGAAAATAGAAGCAGTAAGTAAGAGAGGGTGAAGGTTTATAAACTAAAGAGGAGGCAGTTAGGGTAAGATATAAACAACTATTGGAGGATAGATGGGCTAGTGAGAGTGTAGGCAATGGGTCGAAGATGTATGGGGTAGATTTAAAAATGTATGTTAGAGTGTTCAGCAGAAGTTTGTGGTTACAGGCAGTGGGTGCGGGAGAGAAGAGGAGCGATTGGTGGAATGATGATGTAAAGAGAGTAGTAAGGGAGAAAAAGTTAGCATATGAGAGGTTTTTACAAGTAGAAGTGATGCAAGGAGGGAAGAGTATATGGAGAGAAAAAGAGAGGTTAAAAGTGGTGAAGCAATGTAAAAGAGAGCAGATGAGAGAGTGGGTGAGATGTTATCAGAAATTTTGTTGAAAATAAGAAAAAGTTTTGGAATGAGATTAATAAGTTGAGGAAGCCTAGAGAACAAATGGATTTGACAGTTAAAAATAGGAGAGGAGAGTTATTAAATGGAGAGTTAGAGGTATCAGGAAGATGGAGAGAATATTTGAGGTTGTTAAATGTTGATGAAGACAGGGAAGCTGTGATTTCGTGTGTAGGGCAGGAGGAATAACATCTTGTAGGAGTGTGGAAGAGCCAGTTGTGGGTGTAGGGAGTTCTGAGGCAGTGGTGAATGAAAGGGGTAAGGCAGCTGGGATTGATGGGATAAAGATAGAAATGTTAAAGCAGGTGGGGATATAGTTTGGAGTGGTTGGTGCTATTATTTAATAAATGTATGGAAGAGGGTAAGGTACCTAGGATTGGCGAGAGCGTGTATTGTTCCTTTGTATAAAGGCAAGGGGACAAAAAAAGAGTGCAAAAATTATAGGGGAATAAGTCTGTTGAGTGTACCTGTAAAGTGTATGGAGAGTTATTATTTGAAAGAATTAAGAGTAAGACAGAAAGCAGGATAGCAGATGAACAAGGGGCTTTAGGAAAGGTAGGGGTGTGTAGACCAAGTGTTTACAGTGAAACATATAGGTGAACAGTATTTGGATAAGGGTAAAGATGTTTTTGTGGCATTTATGGATTTAAAAAAGGGCCCGTATGATAGGGTAGATAGGGGGAAAATGGGCAGATGTTGCAGGTGTATGGAATGGGAGGAAGGTTATTTTAAAAGAAAAGGGAAGATTTTTTATGAGGATATAGTCCCAGGAGGGGTGGGGGGAGGGGGATTTTTTCCCCAGAAAAAGGGGGCCTGGGAAAAGGGGATGTGATGTCACAATGGTTGTTAAATTAATTTATAGAGGGGGTTGTAAGAAATTTTGAAGGGGGGGTCTTGGGAAAGAGGTGGGGGCCAAAAAGAAAAGAAAAAACAAAGGGGAGGTCACGGGCTTTTCTATAACGTGTTTTTGGGAGTTTCCTAAAGGGAAAGGGGCAGAGGTTGGTGGATGAATTTTGGACGGGGTGTAAAAAAAGAAAATTGAAAGTGAAATAGGAAAGAGAAGGTGGGTGAGGATAACAAAAAGAATAGGTGACGAAAGATTTGGGGAACGATTATGGAGAGAGCAGGAGGGGGTGAATGTATTCAGATATTTGGGAGGAATGTTTTTGGGGGTGGGTTTATAAGGGTGAGGTGAATCAAGAATTGATGAGGGGGAAAAAGGGGGAGTGGAGCACTTTATTTTGTGGGGAAAAAAGAACCCCTTTTCCATGGAAGAAAGAGGGAATGTATGAGAGGAAAAGTTAACCAACGCCTTATATTGGAAAAGGGAAGGCAAAGAAAGGGGAAGGGTGGGGGGAAACGGGGTTTTTACTGGTTTGGAAAATCCAAAATTTAGTTTTGGAAAATTTGGGGGGAAAATGGGGGTTACCAAAAAAGGGTTGTCCAGAGAGCTGAGGAGGGCTGGGGGTTTGGGCATGAGAGAAAAATGGAAGAGACAGAGTGACTTCAAGAGTGAAAACGGAGGGAAAGGGGGGTAATGGGCCCAGGGGAAAAGGTTTGGGGGGAGGGGGAAAAGGGAAAT
>WNWK01039661.1:0-17352 GCA_009830355.1 Cherax destructor
CCTCACTAAGGAATCATTCAAGACTCTGTATACCATATACGTCAGGCCCATACTGGAGTATGCAGCACCAGTTGGAACCCACACCTGGTCAAGCACGTCAAGAAATTAGAGAAAGTGCAAAGGTTTGCAACAAGACTAGTCCCAGAGCTAAGGGATTGTCCTATGAAGAAAGGTTAAGGGAAATCGGCCTGACGACACTAGAGGACAGGAGGGTTGGGGGAGACATGATAACGACATATAAAATACTGCGAGGAATAGATAAGGTGGACAGAGACAAGATGTTCCAGAGAGGGGACACAGAAACAAGGGGTCACAATTGGAAGTTGAAGACTCCTATGAGTCAAAGGGATGTTAAAGTATTTCTTCAGTCATAGAGTTGTCAGGAAGTGGAATAGCTTAGAAAGCGACATAGTGGAGGCAGGAACCATACATAGTTTTAAGACTAGGTTTGATAAAGCTCGTGGAGCAGGGAGAGAGAGAGAGGACCTAGTAGCAATCAGTGAAGAGGCGGGGCCAGGAGCTATGACTCGACCCCTGCAACCACAAATAGGTGAGTACAAATAGGTGAGTACACACACACACACACACACACACACACACACAAAAAAACCCCCACATGATAACGACATATAAAATACTGAGAGGAATTGACAAGGTTGACAGAGACAGAATGTTCCAAAGATGGGACACAGCAACAAGGGGACACAGTTGGAAGTTGAAGACTCAGATGAATCACAGGGATGTTAGGAAGTATTTCTTCAGTCACAGAGTAGTCGGGAAGTGGAATAGCTTGGGAAGCGATGTAGTGGAGGCAGGTTCCATACACAGCTTTAAGAAGAGGTATGATAAAGCTCATGGCGCAGGGAGAGTGACCCAGTAGCGGCCAGTGAAGAGGCGGGGCCAGGAGCTATGTCTCGACCCCTGCAACCACAACTAGGTGAGCAACTAGGTGAGCGCGCACACACACACACACATACAACAGGCCTAGTGTCTAATCGACATGTGCCTAGGACAAAAAAAAAAAATGGTAACTAACAACACACACACACACACACACACACACACACACACACACACACACACACACACACACACACACACACACACACACACACACACACACACACACACACACACACACACACACACACACACACACACACACACACACACACACACACACACACACACACACACCAACACACATCACACACACACACACACACACACAGGCCAGTGCTAATCAAACATGATGAAGGCACAAAATGGTAATAACTAACTAACACACAACACACACACACACACACACAACACACACACAACACACACACACACACACACACACACACACACACACACACACACACACACACACACACACACACACACACACACGCTTCACGCACGGAGGGCCAGGTTCTATTCCGACGGGCGGAAACATTTCAAGTGTTCCTCACACACACTCACACACATACATACAACAGGCCTAGTGTCAAATCGACATGTGCCTAGGACAAAATGGTAACTAACTAACTAACACACACACACACACACACACACACAGAGCCACAGCTTGGGGCTTTGAAGTGCTAATTGCAGTTGATGGAAAGTGTCCAGTCATTATATATGTGTATATATATCATAGAACAATAGTAATAATTTTTTTTTTTTATTGTTGGTTGCTGTAAACACGTTTTGTAAACAATATAATGATACTAATGTTTGTGCGATTATTGTGTTGCATACAACGAGTGTACAGTGGTCCCTCGGTTTTCGTGCATCTCCAAACTCGAACATGTATGTAAGTGTATTTTCGTAAGTGCTGTTGCAAGTGTATTTGTGGGGGCCTGAAATAGACTAACCTACGTGACATTATTTCTTAAGGAAGTAAATTCGTTCGGTAATGGCACTTGAGCAGCATTCTGGAACGAATTTTCGGCGAAAACCGAGGGACCACTGTATATACAGTGGACCCCCGAGTAACGTAAAAACTTCATTCAAGAAGCCTGCTCAAGTGCCATTACCGAACGAATTTACTCCCTTAAGGAATAATGTCACGTAGGTTAGTCTATTTCAGACCCCCAAAAATACAGTTCCACAAGCACTTACAATATTATACTTACATAATTGTACAATTTCCGTGGTGTTCGTTACTCGGGGGTCCACTGTATATACATTTCACCTTACTTTGGTCTCACAGGCCACATAAGTTACATAAAAAAATAAAATAGTGAAAAAAACAAGAAACCTACGAAAGGAAGTATGTAAACCAAAGTTTATCGGGTGAGCGGCATTCGCCGCTGTTGCCATACGCGGCTCATTTTTTGCCAACTTTACCACTCTATATCTTGGTAAGTACTGATCGCAAAATTTTTGGGGGATTTAAACAATCGGAAAAATAATCTTAACATTTTGATAAGAAAAAATAATTTTTTTTTTCGAATATTTTGCGACATGAAATGACAGTTTCAGAAAGGGGTCTCCGACAGTCAAAGGGTTAAAATTAAGCCTGAAACAAGCCTCACTGGACAGGTTTTTAGTGAGACAAAGAACCAGTGAACCAAAACAAGATATTAGTGGTGAAATGAGACAAAGAAGAGAAACAGCACCAGAAAAACAGTTGCCTGACATATTAATAGAAGGTGACTCTCCTTCCAAGCAGTAACATATCCCCCCTCCTCTCCTCCACCTCCTGCTTCAGTATGCCATTACATTAGCTCTCTGACAGGTAAGAGGCAGTTAAATTTTCATTTACTGTACAATATTTCAGTTAAAGTTTCTTTTAGTATTCATTTTTACAGTTTTATGTAGTAGTACATTTTTAATAAATTATTATATTGTCATTTGGGGTCTGGAATGGATTAATTCTATTTACATTATTCTTTATGGAAAAAATTGCTTTGGTTGTCGTCCATTTTGGTTGTCAAATTGACATCTGGAATGAATTAAATTTGACAACCGAGGTTCCACTGTATTTGCATAACTGTACCTGTCATTAATTACAAAAAACTGATTAATGTCGAAAATATTTTTAGTGTGAATAGGCAATAATGCAATTACCAGGGCTTTTTGGTCTTGCATGTAGATTAAAGATTTTTTTGTCCCAGAAATTTAGAATGTTATATAGCTTTGTCCATACCTTACAAGAGAGATACACTTCCATTTTACTTCCATTTTAAGGTAGGTAGGATTAGTAATAGTGGTTTATCAGCCTTAAGTTACAGAACAGTACGAGGTTTTGAGAAATAGAAATATTTTTCTACACTTGGTTTGAGAAACCATGGAGAGTGCCACCAACAACCTGCTTCAATAGATACCTGGCCACAGTCAGCCTCTACCAGTCATTGTGCTGAATGACTAATACAGTGGTTCCTTGAATTACAATATTAATCCATTTCAGAAGATGTGTCTTAACTCAAACTCCAGAATACATGGGTTTATGGTAATTTGTCCTAGATGCCAGAACACCCAACCTTCCCTTGGATACTTTTTGTTTAAACACACTGGGGTTTACTGAGTGATAAACAAGCATAGACTTAACTTGAAATCTCCAGAGGCATTGGTAGAGGAAGCAGGCAGGACAGGCCAGAGCAGGCAGGGCAAGACAGGACAGGACAGGCCAGAGCAGGCAAGACAGGGTAGGGTAGGGCAGGACAGGACAGGCCAGAGCAGACAGGATAGGCCAGAGCAGGACAGGATAGGCCAGAGCAGGACAGGATAGGCCAGAGCAGACCAGGATAGGCCAGAGCAAACCAGAGCAGGCCAAGCCAGGCCAGGCCAGGCCAGAACAGGCCAGAGCAGGCAGAGCAGTGTATGACAGGGTTGGGCAGACAGGCAGAGATTTGTAGTTTTAATATTTACTTTTGCTGCAGTCTCCCAGCCTCCCATGTCATGTGTACATACCATCTCCCTTCCTCCTGTGTGTGCCTCCCTCCCACTTCAACACTCCCTCTACCATCACTTCATTTAAGACCTTTTCATCACCCTGTCTTGTCTCTAGGCTGAGGCTCACCCATGCCTTTCCAACCATCGTACATGTACAGTGGACCCCTGAGTATCGGCTACCCTGAGTATCAGCCGACTCGTGTTTCGGTCGCTTTTTTTTGGCCCAATTTTGGCCCAATTATCGGCCGTTTCCCCGAGTATCGGCCCGTGTACCAGGGCTGTTCTCCTCCCCACGCAGGTGTCGTGAGCCAGTCTAGTTTTGTTTACCATTGAGTGAACATTACATTTCACAATAAATTCATTGTGTTTAGTGCTTGTTTATTGATTGTGACTGTGAAATAAGCCACCATGGGCCCAAAGAAACTTCATAGTGGCAGCCCTTTGGTAAAGAAAGTGACAAACATGATAGAATTGAAGAAAGAAATTGTTACAAAGTACCAAAATGGAGGAGGAAGAGAGAGGGGAGAATGTGTCTTCTTCAGTGATTCACTGATTCTACGATATGTACGATACTAAAGCAGCATGAGTCGATAAAGGCTATAGCACCAGCCAGCGTTAAAGTGTAGCATTAACAGTGTAGCAAGTAAGTTAAGCGATTAAGCGATAGAAAAATGACGACACGAAACTTAACTCCATTGTTGTTTGAGGTAATAATATAGAGACAGAGACCAATG
The DNA here is from genome assembly GCA_009830355.1 of Cherax destructor. NCBI lineage: Eukaryota > Metazoa > Arthropoda > Malacostraca > Decapoda > Parastacidae > Cherax > Cherax destructor. The sequence goes on from WNWK01039661.1 coordinate 4,620, forward strand.
CTGCCCTCTGCCACCATCTCTTGCAAGGCAAGTGTAAATATTTCTTATTTATAAATTACATACATTGTTTCAGTATGAATTAGTGGTGGTGGCCTGTTGCCTCCACCACCAGCAGTATATGTACGGCTTATGGTCAGTGGCCCTTATAAACCCAACAACAATAACACTACTGCCAGTTCCCTCATACATAATGACATATTGTATTCACTCTAGAGTATATATCATGTTTCTATGTTATTAATATTGTTTATTATGTCATGTTAGATGAATTGTGATAGATAAACAAGCCGTAGTGTTTATATTAGTGTCATATTGAAGGGCTATCTTGTCCTGCCTCCAAACAAACTCTCCTGCCTCTCTCTCATACGCCAACAAGAGTCTTCAATAAAGGTAAAACTGATTCAAATGTTCATTTATCCATTAAAATTAGTGCTTTATATTTATTTCTTATTGTTTTCTGTATGTAAAACTATAGTATTTATTCATTAAAAAGATGAATTTTTGGTGAATATTTTTGGGTGGAAACAGATTAATTGTTATTTTTTTTTTATTAACACATCGGCTGTTTCCCACCAAGGCAGGGTGGCCCAACAAAGAAAAACTTTCATCATCATTCACTCCATCACTGTCTTGCCAGAGGCATGCTTACACTACAGCTACAAAACTGCAACATTAACACCCCTCCTTCAGAGTGCCGGCACTGTACTTCCCATCTCCAGGAATCAAGTCCGGCCTGTCGGTTTCCCTGAAACCCTTCACAAATGTTACCTTGCTTACACTCCAACAGCACGTCAAGTTCTAAAAACAATTTGTCTCCATTTGCTCCTATTTAACACGCTCACGCACGCTTGCTGGAAGTCCAAGCCCCTCGCACACAAAACCTCCTTTACCCCCCACCCTCCAACCTTTTCTAGGCTGACCCCTACCCCGCTTTCCCTCCACTACAGATTTATACACTCTCGAAGTCATTCTATTTTGCTCCATCCTCTCTATATGTCCAAACCATCTCAACAACCGCTCCTCAGCGCTCTGGATAATAGTTTTAGTAATCCCACACCTCCTCCTAATCTCCAAACTACGGATTCTTTGCATTATATTCACACCACACATTGCCCTCACACGACATCTCCACTGCCTCCAGCCTTCTCCTTGTTGCAACATTCACAACCCATGTTTCACACCCATACAAGAGTGTTGGTATAACTATACTCTCATACATTCCCCTCTTTGCTTTCATGGATAAAGTTCTCTGTCTCCACAAGCTCCTCAGTACACCACTCACCTTTTTTTTTTTTTATTAACACATTGGCCGATTCCCACCAAGGCAGGGTGGCCCGAAAAAGAAAAACTTTCATCATCATTCACTCCATCACTGTCTTGCCAGAGGGGTGCTTTACACTACAGTTATAAAACTGCAACATTAACACCCCTCCTTCAGAGTGCAGACACTGTACTTCCCATCTCCAGGACTCAAGTCTGGCCTGCCGGTTTCCCTGAATCCCTTCATAAATGTTACTTTGCTCACACTCCAACAGCACGTCAAGTATTAAAACATAAGAACATAAGAAAGGAGGAACACTGCAGCAGGCCTGTTGGCCCATACTAGGCAGGTCCTTCACAATCCGTCCCACTAACAGAACACTTGCTCAATCTAATTTTCAATGCTACCCAAGAAATAAGCTTTGATAATTCTATTTACTCATGTGCGAGTCCCACTCAAATCCAACCCCTCTCACTCATGAATTTATCCAACCTAAATTTGAAACTACCCAAGGTCCTAGCTTCAATAACCCTACTAGGCAGACTGTTCCACTCATCAACTACCCTATTTCCAAACCAATACTTTCCTATATCCTTTCTAAATCTAAACTTATCTAACTTGAATCCATTATTGCGGGTTCTCTCTTGGAGAGATATCCTCAAGACCTTATTTATATCCCCTTTGTTAATACCCATTTTCCACTTGTATACCTCGATCATGTCTCCCTCATTCTACGTCTTACAAGTGAATGTAATTTAAGGGTCTTCAATCTTTCTTCGTAAGGAAGATTTCTAATGCTATGTATTAATTTAGTCATTCTACGCTGAATGTTTTCTAACGAATTTATGTCCATTCTGTAATAGGGAGACCAAAACTGAGCTGCGTAATCTAGGTGAGGCCTTACTAATGATGTATAAAGCTGTAATATAACCTCTGGACTTCTGTTGCTACACTTCTTGATATAAATCCAAGTAATCTATTTGCCTTATTACGTACGCTTAGGCATTGCTGTCTTGGTTTAAGGTTGCTGCTTACCATCACCCCCAAGTCCTTCTCGCAATCTGTATGGCTAAGTTCTACGTTATTTAACTTATAAGTGCTTGGGTTATGGACACTCCCGAGCTTCAGAACCTTGCATTTATCTACATTGAATTGCATCTGCCACTTTTCTGACCACAAATTAAGTTTGTCTAAATCTTCCTGAAGTTCTATGACATCTATGTTTGAATCAATTATCCTACCTATCTTCGTGTCGTCGCGAATTTGCTCATATCACTAGTAATTCCCTCGTCAAGGTCATTGATATATTTATAAATAACAATGGGCCTAAGACTGATCCCTGTGGAACACCACTTGTTACAAGTCCCCATTCGGATTTAACCCCATTTATGCACACTCTCTGCTTCCTATTGGTGAGCCATGACTCGATCCATGACAGCACTTTTCCCCCAATGCCATGAGCTGCCACTTTCTTTAACAGTCTCTGGTGCGGTACTCTATCAAAAGCCTTACTAAAGTCTAAATAATCAATATCGAATTCTTTATCGCGATCAACAGCCTCAAAAGCTTTAGTGAAGAAGGTTAATAAATTAGATAGGCAGGAACGGCCCCTCGTGAATCCATGCTGAGTATCATTAATCAAATTATGGTTATCTAGATGGCTTCTAATAATATCAGCTATAATTGACTCTAGTAATTTACCTACAATTGAGGTCAGGCTTATTGGGCGGTAATTTGACGGTAGTGACTTGTCCCCTGCTTTAAAAATAGGAATTACATTAGCCATCTTCCACATATCAGACACTACACCTGTTTGAAGAGATAAATTAAAAATGTTAGATATTGGTTCACAGAGTTCCATTTTGCATTCCTTAAGAACCCTTGCAAAAAGCTCATCAGGACCCGCGATTTATTTTGTTTCAGTCGGTCTAGTTGTTTCCTAACCATTTCGCTAGTGACTGTGATATTACATAATTTATCTTCTTCTGGGCCTCTGTAAAAATTAATTACTGGGATATTATTAATGTCTTCCTGTGTGAAAACCGAGAGAAAATAATTATTAAAAATAGAGCACATATCATTCTCCTTGTCAGTAAGATGCCCAGAGTTATTTTTAAGGGGACCTATCTTATCCCTAACTTTTGTTTTATAAACCTGGAAAAACTTTTGGGTTAGTTTTGAATCCTAGCAACTTTAATTTCATAGTCCCGTTTAGCTTTTCTTATTCCCTGTTTAACGCCCTCTTAATGTCAGTATACTGATTTATAAGATGACCCTCACCTCTTTTATGCGCCTATAAATTCTTTCTTCTGCCCTAAAGATACTTAAGCCTATTATTCATCCATTTTGGGTCATTTCTACTTGATCTAATTTCTTTATACGGGATAAATGTTCTTTGGGCAGCCTGTATAGTGTTAAGAAAACTGTCATATTGATACCTCTCTTCGTCACCCCAGTCCACAGTTGATAAGTGTTCTCTAAGTCCATTATAATCTGCTAAGCGAAAATCTGGGACCGTTACTGAATTATCCCTACTATCATACATCCATTCAATGCTAAAGGTAATTGACTTGTGGTCGCTTGAGCCGAGTTCCTCTGTAATTTCTAAATTATTAACAAGGGTTTCTTGCTTGCCAGAACCAAGTCAAGTAGGTTATTTCCCCTTGTAGGTTCTGTTACAAACTGCTTCAAAAAGCAATCCTGAACTACTTCTAAAAAGTCGTTAGATTCTAAATTCCTGTCAAGAAATTCCAATCAATCTGACTAAAGTTAAAGTCCCTAGAATTACTACGTTATCATGCCTTGTGGCCTTAACAATTTCCTCCCAAAGTAGTCTCCCTTGTTCCCTATCTAAGTTTGGAGGACGGTAAATCACGCCTAAAATCAATTTTTCACACCCTCTGAAAATTCTATCCAGACAGACTCTGTATGTGTTAATTCAGACTTTATACCGTTTTATGCAACAATTTAAATGATCACGGACATAGAGTGCCACCCACCCCCTTCCCGATACGTCTGTCTACTTGGAACAATTTAAAACCCTGAATGTGACATTCGGCAGGCAAGTCCCGATTTTTCATATTAAACCATGTCTCAGTTATTGCAAAAACATCAATATTACCCGTACTTGCAACTAATCTCAACTCGTCCATCTTATTCCTAGCACTACGACTATTGGTGTAATAAATATTTAAAGACCCTCCTTTCTCTTTACCCTTCCTGCTCATTTCTGTTTTTCCACTATACCTATTACTGTCCTTGTCATCTAGTGTCACTAGCTTTCCACTGTCCACCTTATTCTGCCTATTATTAGTTCTCCTAGAACTTATAATATTACTACACTGGGACTTCACTGTTTTCCCCCCAAAACCCATACCACTAACTATTTCTAGTTTAAAGCCCTAACAGCTCCCTCCACTGCAGTTGCCAGTGCCCCCACCCCAGACCTGGATAAGTGAACCCCATCCCTGGCATACATGTCATTTCTGCCATAGAAGAGGTCCCAGTTGTCAATGAATGTTACTGAATTTTCCTTACAGTACTTGTCCAGCCAGCAATTGACACCAATTGCCCTGACAGCCATTCATTTCAACTCCTCTCCTTGGCAAAATACCACATATGACAGGGTTCCCACCCTTCTTCCTAATTATGTCTATTGCTGACCTAAACCTGCTAGTCAGGTCCTCACTCCTATGTCTGCCAACATCGTTGCCTCCAGCACTGAGACAGATAATAGGATTGCTCCCATTACCTCTCAAGATGTCGTCCAGACGGCTAACAATATCCTCCATCCCAGCCCCAGGAAAGCAAACCCTCTGTCTCCTACTCCTATCATTCAAACAGAAAGCCCTATCCATGTATCTAACCTGGCTGTCCCCAACAACAACAATGTTTTTACCTTCCTTGGTGACGTTCGTCGTGACGCTCCCAGAAGTCGACTCACATTCATCGGGTAGCACGGAGAATGGGTTCGATGTTTCCACAACATTCTCCTGGGTCTTCGTTGTTTCTACCTCTCCACCCGTCCTCTTGATCCTTAACTTTGTCCCATGCGTTTTAGCCACTGTCCAGGTTCCTTTCTTGGCTTGAGGATTCTCAACAGGAGGATTACTACGAATCCTCTTGTTTTCCTCAGTCAGTCGCTGTATCTCAAGCTTAGCTACCCTCAGTTCTTCCTTCAGCTGCTGGTAGAGTAGCTCAAGAGAGGACATCTTCTTCAGATTCACGTCTCCATTCACTCCTATCAAATACGCTCACACATGCTTGCTGGAAGTCCAAGCCCCTGGCACACAAAACCTCCTTTACCCCCTCCCTCCAACCTTTCCTAGGCCGACCCCTACCCCGCCTTCCCTCCACTACAGATTTATACACTCTCGAAGTCATTCTGTCTCGTTCCATTCTCTCTACATGTCTGAACCACCTCAACAACCCCTCCTCAGCTCTCTGGATAATAGTTTTGGTAATCCCGCACCTCCTAATTTCCAAACTCCGAATTCTCTGCATTATATTCACATCACACATTGACCTCAGACATGACATCTCCACTGCCTCCAGCCTTCTCCTCGTTGCAACATTCATCACCCATGCTTCACACCCATATAAGAGTGTTGGTATAACTATACTCTCATACATTCCCCTCTTTACTTCCATGGACAAAGGTCTTTGTCTCCACAGACTCCGAAGTGCTCCACTCACCCTTTGCCCTTATCAATTCTATGATTCACCTCATCCTTCATAGACCCATCTGCTGACATGTCCACTCCCAAATATCTGAATACATTCACCTCCTCCATACTCTCTCCCTCCAATCTGATATCCAATCTTTCGTCACCTAATCTTTTTGTTATCCTCATCACCTTACTCTTTCCTATATTCACTTTCAATTTTCTTCTTTTACACACCCTACCAAATTCATCCACCAACCTCTGCAACTTCTCTTCAGAATCTCCCAAAAGCACAGTGTCATCAGCAAAAAGCAACTGTGACAACTCCCACTTTGTATTTGATTCTTTATCTTTTAACCCCACACCTCTTGCCAAGACCCTCGCATTCACTTCTCTTACAACCTCATCTATAAATATATTGAACAACCACGGTGACATCACACATCCTTGTCTAAGGCCCACTTTTACTGGGAAATAGTCCCCCTCCCTCCTACACACACTAACTTGAGCCTCACTATCCTCATAAAAACTCTTCACTGCTTTCAGTAACCTACCTCCTATTCCATACCCCCTTTCATTCTACCCACTGCCTCACAAACTTCCCCCACACTCACAACTGGCTCTTCCACACTCCTACAAGATGTTATTCCTCCTTGCCCTATACACAAAATCACAGCTTCCCTGTCTTCATCAACATTTAACAACTCCTCAAAATATTCCCTCCATCTTCCCGATACCTCTAACTCTTCATTTAATAACTCTCCTCTCCTATTTTTAACTGTCAAATCCATTTGTTCCTTAGGCTTCCTCAACTTATTAATCTCACTCCAAAACTTTTTCTTATTTTCAACAAATTTGTTGATAACATCTCACCCACTCTCTCATTTACTCTCTTTTTACATTGCTTCACTACTCTCTTAACCTCTCTTTTTCTCTCCATATACTCTTCCCTCCTTGCATCACTTCTACTTTGTAAAAACCTCTCATATGCTAACTTTTTCTCCCTTACTACTCTCTTTACATCATCATTCCACCAGTCGCTCTTCTTCCCTCCCGCACCCACTCGCCTGTAACCACAAACTTCTGCTGAACACTCTAACATTACATTTTTAAATCTACCCCATACATCTTCGATCCCATTGCCTACACTCTCACTAACCCATCTATCCTCCAATAGTTGTTTATATCTTACCCACCTTTTTTCCCTTGTTAATTCTATGATTCACCTCATCCTTCATATACCCATCTGCTGACACATCCACTCCCAAATATCTGAACACATTCACCTCCTCCATACTCTCTCCCTCCAATCTGATATCCACTCTTCCATTATCTAATTTTTTTGTTTTCCTCATCACCTTACTCTTTCCTCTATTCACTTTTAATTTCCTTCTTTTACATACCCTACCAAACTCATCCACCAACCTCTGCAACTTCTCTTCAGAATCCCCAAAAGCACAGTGTCATCAGCAAATAGCAACTGTGACAACTCCCACTTTGTGTTAGATTCTTTATCTTTTATCCCCACACCTCTTGCCAACACCCGAGCATTCACTTCTCTTACAACTCCATCTATAAATATATTAAACAACCACGGTGACATCACACATCCTTGTCTAAGGCCTACTTTTACTGGGAAATAATGTCCCTCTCGCCTACATACTCTAACCTGTGCCTCGCTATCCTCGTAAAAACTTTTCACCGCTTTCAATAACCTACCTCCTATTCCATACATTTGCAACATCTGCCACATTGCCCCCCTATCCACCCTATCATATGCCTTTTCCAAATCTATAAATGCCACAAACACCTCTTTACCCTTATCTAAATATTGTTCACCTATATGTTTCACTGCAAACACTTGGTCTACACACCCCCTACCCTTCCTAAAGCCTCCTTGTTCATCCGCTATCCTGCTCTCCGTCTTACTCCTAATTCTTTCAATAATAACTCTACCATACACTTTACCAGGTATACTCAACAGACTTATTCCCCTATAATTTTTACACACTCTTTTGTCCCCTTTGCCTTTATACAAAGGAATTATGCATGCTCTCTGCCAATCCCTAGGTACCTTACCCTCTTCCATACATTTATTAAATAAAAACACTAACCACTCTTAAACTATATCCCCACCTGCCTTTAACATTTCTATCTTTATCCCATCAAGTCCCAGCTGCTTTACCCCCTTTCATTCTACTCACTGCCTCACGAACTTTCCCCACACTCACAACTGGTTCTTCCTCACTCCTATAAGATGTTATTCCTCCTTGCCTTATATACGAAATCACAGCTTCTCTATCTTCATCAACATTTAACAATTCCTCAAAATATTCCCTCCATCTTCCCGATACCTCTAACGATCCATTTAATAACTCTCCTCTCCTATTTTTAACTGACAAATCCATTCTTTCCCTAGGCTTTCTCAACTTATTAATCTCACTCCAAAACTTTTTCTTATTTTCAACAAAATTTGTTGATAACATCTCACCCACCCTCTCATTTGCTTTCTCTTTGTACACTGGTTTACCACTCTCTTAACCTCTCTTTTTCTCTCCATATACTCCTCCCTCCTTGCATCACTTCTACTTTATAAAAACCTCTCATATGCTAACTTTTTCTCTCTTACCACTCTCTTTATATCATCATTCCACCAATCGCTCTTCTTCCCTCCCGCACCCACTTTCCTATAACCACAAACTTCTGCTGAACACTAGCACTATATTCTTAAACTTACCCCATACCTCTTCTACCCCGTTGCCTATACTCTCACTAGCCTATCTGTCCTCCAACAGTTGTTTATATCTTACCCTAACCGCCTCCTTCTTTAGTTTATAAATCTTCACTTCTCTCTTACTTGCGTTTCCATTCTCCTTATATCCCATCTACCTTTTACTCTCACTGTAGCCACAACTAAAAAGTGATCTGATATATCTGTGGCCCCTCTATAAACATGTACATCCTGAAGTCTACCCAACAGTCTTTTATCTACCAATAAAAACTACTGTCATTTTGCCCTACATCATATCTTGTATACTTATTTATCCTCTTTTTCTGAAAATATGTGTTACCTATAACCAAACCCCTTTCTATACAAAGTTCAATCAAATGTTCCCCATTATCATTTACACCTGGTACCCCAAACTTACCTACCACCCCCTCTCTAAAGGCTTCTCCTACTTTAGCATTTAGGTCCCCTACCACGATTGCTCTCTCACTTGGCTCAAAAGTTCCTACACACTCGCTTAACATTTCCCAAAATCTCTCTCTCTCCTCTACACTCCTCTCTTCTCCAGGTGCATACGCACTTATTATTTTAATCCACATAATCCTTGAATTTATACATTTATGTTCCCTCTTCTCTCTCCATGACTGATCTTTCAACATTATTGCTACCCCTTCCTTAGCTCTAACTCTCTCAGATACTCCTGACTTAATCCCATTTATTTCTCCCCACTGAAACTCGCCTATCCCCTTCAGCTTTGTTTCGCTTAGGGCTAGGACATCCAACTTCTTTTCATTCATAATATTAGCAATCATCTTTTTCTTATCATCTGCACTACATCCATGCACATTCAAACATCCCCAATTTTATGAAGTTTTTCCTTATCTAGTTTTTAGTAATCTATACAGGAGAAGGGGTTACTAGCCCATTGTTCCCGGCATTTAGTCGCTTCTTACGACACGCATAGCTTACGGAGGAAGAATTCTGTTCCACTTTACATTATTTCTTATGGGAAATATTAGTTTGTCTTTTGGCCAGTTCAAGTTGAGGCCTAGCTCCTGGAACAGATTACGGCCAATACTCGGGGTCCACTGTATATAAAAATTTTCATCACATTAAAACTAAATTCCTTTATGAGGGTAAATCATAACTCAAGGAACCACTGTATGGGTTTAGTGTGTCATAAAATGCAGTTTAAAGTATTACCTTCCCATTCCAACTGCTAAAACTCTGGTGTTACAAATAGCAACATATATGAGTAATACTCCAGCAGGTTTACTGGTTCTGTTCTGCCACCACTTTGCTAGACATATTGCAGATGTTTTTAATTTGCATATTTTTGGTTAAACGTGCATTTTTTATGGGAGCATTAAAACAGTGTTCAGAATTGCTTTAGATAAATACTGTAGAAAAATGAGGATAGGTTGCAATGGATTTCTGATTATTGGAACATTTTTAGTTGGTATAGAAAATTTTAGAAATTAAAATATAGGAAGGCTGAAGAAGGCATGATGATCTAGAACTGGTGTTTAAGAGGTAAAAAATTATAGGCAATGAATTCTAAATTGGTATGTTAATAATTGAATGCTAATCCTCGTGCTCTTCCGGAAATATGACCTGTGTTAAAATTAATACATTTAAGTTGGACTTATACAGTACTTAATCATATAAGATTACACCATCAGGTTACACCCTATTTATGGAACAGCTAACATAAACACATTACTGACAATATCTATTGATTTCTCATTTTATATTAATAAGTTTCTGTTTTACCTACTGAATACCATAATGTGCAACATTATATAATGCATCTCACATATAACTTATTCTCTCGCCAGAACCTGCTTCTTTGTGCTACGCAGTCACTATTCTTGTGTGATTCTTCGGGGGCGCAGAAGGCTTCACCAACTTTAGGAAGTGGCCAACCTCTTCCAGCTGATCCCAAGATCAACCCTCCTTCCTTCACATTCATCCAGGGTTGGCAGTTCCTTGCCCTGGCAGTCTCATTGTTTGTGCCTAAGAATAGCAAACTCTTATGGTATCTCAAACTCCATCTGGAGAGAAATGCTGATACAAAGTAAGTGTGTGTGTGGATACACTATTCTGATACACAGAGTGAGAGTGAGCATGTGTGTGGATGTACACTTGAAAATGAGTGTGTGTGTGGGGTGGGGGGCGGGGGTAAAAGTAAGAGTGTACTTACCTATATGTTGTTGTAGCTGGTTGAGTCTCAGCTCCTGGCTCTACCTCTTAGCTTGCTGCTTGTCCAGTTCACTCTATCCTCGTAGACCCTGTCTTACCTGCTTTCAAAACTATGGAGCCTACCTCCACCACATCTTCGTTGAGGCCATTCTGCTTTCTGACCATCCTGAGGCTGAAGAAGTATTTCCAGACATCCCTATGACTGATCAGTGTCTTGAACTTCCAACTAAGCTTTTGTGTATCTGTTTCTTGCCTTTCTCCCAGCCTATCCTTGTCTACCCTATTAATTGCTCTGAGTACAGCCTCTCCTCACTTAACGATGGATATAGGGGCCTAAGACCCCGTCGGTAAATGATTTCATTGCTAATCGAGGAATCACCCCTTACTGACACTTCAAAAGTGTCACCACCTAAAATTATAACATTCAGTTTTATGTTTGCTGGGAAATTCCTTTCAATCTGTGTATTATTAATGGTAATACAACATGAAATAGGTCAATGACTTACTCTGAGATATTCCAGGAAACGCCTGCATAGCTGATTACTTGGAAAAAAATTTTTCCGAAAAAATCACTTTTTTTCATCTTTGCATAGGGTAAGAGTGATCTTCCATAGTTACCCTTCAGGCGTGTAACATTTTCTCAGTCACTTTTTTTTTTTATCCTTCTCTGCCCTCCACCCTTCAATACACTTCTTTATATAATGTCAGTTTTTATTAATTTGGGCGTCTTTATCATGCTTCTACGTTAGTTATGTTATACCTAATATTATTCTGGAATAAATATGATAGGGAGGTAATATTTATTGATAGTACGTATAATTATACAATACAGTGGACCCTCGGTTTTCGTTCACCTTCAAACTCGAACAGTTATGTAAATGTATTTTTGTAAGAGCTTTTGTAAGTGTATTTTTGGGGTTCTGAAACAACTAATCTAATTTACATTTGTCCTTATGGGAACAAATTCGTTTGGTAATGGTACTCAAACAGCATTCTGGAATGAATTTTCAACGAAAACCGAGGGTCCACTGTATTTTATAGTGGGGTGAAGTGTCATGGGGAATCATGAGTTACTGACTCTCTGCTGCTTCTTCCTCTGCTGTAGCTCTGCCCACTTTGTAATGATGCCAAATGCTGAATTAAATACGTATACGTATTAGAAAAAAAAAAAAAAAAGAAACTCCAACTTGATAACTTTATTTTAATTTGCATAACTCTTATATGTTACAGAAAACAATAAAAAAGTAAAATACACATACAAAGAGTTAAGCTTACAGAAAAATACATTAAATTCACCATCTAACATCGTTACACAGTGGGAGGAACTAAATGAGAGAGGGAGAGGCGAGCAGTAGCATTCAGTGTCTGGCGAGTGGTCATGGGTGTCGGATGTTAGCCTTGGCGCTAATAAAATGTTGTGTAATTACACTAATATTAGTAATAAAGGTTATCTATCTATTACATTTATTCCAAATTGATATCAGAAACACGATAAATACCCTAGAACTGTAATAAAGACGCTGAAATGAATAATATAGTATGCCATATTATGTGAATGGAGTAAGGGCGGAGGCCGCCACTCTGGGATAAGATCATAAGATAGATACGTACATTGTTTACATCAGGGGAAACATGCCTAGATCATTCTTGTCATAAGAAAAAATGCAAAAGTAGCATTTTTACTATTATTATTATTATAATTTATAATATACTAATAATAATTTATAATATACTAATAATAATTTATAATATACTAATAATAATTTATAATAATAATTACAATAATAATAATTTATAATAGTAAGAATAAGAATAATAAATAATCAATCCTGGAGGCGAAGCTTTAAATGTCCATAAGTATTTCGTGTAGGTTGGTAG
>WNWK01039662.1:0-17351 GCA_009830355.1 Cherax destructor
GTGGATCACCCTGCTGAACACCGTCAGATGAGGGAATTTCATGTTCCCCAAACAAAAGAGTCGAGGGTTTGCTATAGCCAGCTGAAATGAAGGAAAAGAGACTGGTGAACCGATCCCGCACGGCTGGCAAGACCACGTCTCTCTTCACCATATTAAAGGCATTTCTAAAGTCAAGTTTGACTACGGCCTTGTCTTCTGGTAGGTCCCTGATGTAGGCCCTTGCAGCATGAGCTGCGGCTTCACTGCCTTGAGAGACCCCAAAGCCCAGTTGGTGTGGCTGGAGTAAACTGGCAGCTTCTAGGCGAATGTTTCTTACTGCTGCTTTGGCAACTAGACGGCGAAGGGTGTTACCAACAGCAATGGGTCTAATTCCCCCATCCTTCTTCTTCAAAGCGCATAATGAGGCTCCAAAAGAAAGGTTTAATTTGTTCTGGGATTCGCCCAGCAAGGCAGTTGTTGACAAAAGTTGTTAATTCGGTGAGGAGAATTGATGCAGATGCTCCGAGTACTGGATTCTTAGTTCTGGTCATTGAGTGTACTCTGTCAATTCCGTGTGAAGCACTCCTGCAGATCCTGCTGGAAATGACACTATCGCCTTCAGGTAGACTTCTGATTCTTGGCAAAATTAATTGTTCAGTGATGAGTCTCTTCAGGTTGTTTTGATGTATTTAATCACTTATATATATATATATATATATATATATATATATATATATGTCGTGCCAAATACGTAAAACTTGCAATTTTGGCTTAAATACCAACGTTTTTCTTGCCGGATAAGGCAAGCGAAAATTTTGTATGCAATAATTTCTCAAAAATCATTCTGAACCTAAAGATAAAAATAGATTTCATTGTGTTTGTTTATTATTAAATTATTGTAAACTTATCTAAAATATATTTAGTTGGATTAGGCTAAATTAATTTGCGCGTGTTATAAAAAGGTTAGGTAAGTTTTCTAAGGTTCTTTTGGTATAAAATTATTAATTTTTACATTAACGTAAATGAAAAAAAATATATATCATTAAGCGTTTAAGAGAAAATTTTAGAAAGGACTTAATTTTAAATGAGTTTTTGCTAACTGACCAATTTTACCTATTCGGCATGACACACACACACACACACACGCCCCGACGGCATGGTGGCTAGCGCTCTTGCTTCACGCACGGAGGGCCCGGGTTCAATTCCCGGCGGGGCAGAAACATTTCGAAGTGTTTCCTTACATACACATACACACACACACTCATACAACAGGCCTAGTGTCTAATCGACATGTGCCTAGGACAAAATGGTAACTAACTAACACACACATTAAGCCAATGTTTTAACCTAATCAGGTCAGTCACATTCACTGAAGGAAGGAACACGGCATCTGACCTAGTAGCACAAGCTAGTCACTCGTGTATTTATCTAACCTATTTTTAAAACTACACAACGTCTTAGCTTCTATGACGGTACTCGGGAGTTTGTTCCACTCATCCACAACTCTATTACCAAACCAGTGCTTTCCTATATCCTTCCTGAATCTGAATTTTTCTGACTTAAAACCATTGCTGCGAGTCCTGTCTTGGCTAGATATTTTTAGCACTCTATTTACATCCCCTTTATTAATTCTTGTTTTCCATTTATACACCTCAATCATATTCCCCTTAATTCTACGCCTTTCTAGAGAGTACAGATTCAGGGCTCTCAGTCTATCTTCGTAGGGAAGATTTCTGATACATGGGATCAACTTTGTCGTCCTCCTTTGCACGTTTTCCAGTGCATTTATATTTCTTCTGTAATACGGTGACCAAAACTGAGCAGCATAATCTAAATGAGGCCTAACCAAAGATATATAGAGTTGAAGAACAACCTGAGGACTTCTATTGTTTATACTTCTTGATATGAAGCCAAGGATTATGTTAGCTTTATTGCGAACACTTATGCACTGTTGTCTTGGTTTCAGATTACTGCTAACCAGAACTCCTAAATCCTTTTCGCAATCCGTAATATTAAGATCTACATTATTTAGTTTATATGTGGCATGGTTATTTTCCTGTCCAGCATTTAGAACTTTGCATTTGTCTATATTAAACTGCATCTGCCACTTCTCCGACCACTGCATAAGTCTATTCAAATCATCCTGGAGTGCTCTAATGTCCTCATTAGAATGAAATGGACGGCCTATTTTGGTGTCATCAGAAAATTTGCTTATGTCGCTATTTATTCCCTTATCTATGTTGTTTATGTAAATTGTGAACAACAAGGGGCCCAACACTGACCCCTGTGGAACACCGCTTGTGACGTGCCCCCATTCTGATTTCGTCCCATTTATAGAAACTCTCTGCTGCCTATTTGTCAACCATGCCTCTACCCAGGAAAAAAATTCTCCTCCTATTCCGTGTGCCTTAAGTTTCCCCAGTAGCCTCTGATGTGGAACTTTATCGAAAGTCTTACTGAAGTCCATATACACAATATCATATTCAATACCATGATCTACCTCCTCAAATACCTTAGTGAAAAAAGTTAGTAAATTCAAGATGGCTACGAATTGCCCCGGCAATTATTGATTCCATAAATTTTCCAACTAT
Organism: Cherax destructor; assembly: GCA_009830355.1. Taxonomy (NCBI): domain Eukaryota; kingdom Metazoa; phylum Arthropoda; class Malacostraca; order Decapoda; family Parastacidae; genus Cherax; species Cherax destructor. Next base: position 2,571 of record WNWK01039662.1, read on the forward strand.
TGGTCTATAGTTCGAAGCTAATGACCTGTCACCTGCCTTGTAAATAGGTATTACATTTGTTTAAACTGAAGCATGTAAGTGAATATTATTTGGATTAGGATAAAGAAGTTTTTGTTGCATTTAAGGCTTTGGAAAAGGCATATGATCAGGTGGATCGGGAGCAGTGTGGCGGATGTTGCAAGTATATGCAATAGGTGGTAGGTTACTGAAAGCAGTTAAGAAGTTTTGCGAGAATAGTGAGGCACAGGATAGGGAATGTAAAAGAAAGGGAGATTATTTTACAGTAAAATTGGCCTTAGACAGGGATGCGTGATGTCACTGTGGTTGTTCAATATATTTATGATTGGGTTGTAAGAGAAGTGAATGCTCGGGTGTTTGCAAGACGTGTGGAATTAAGAGATAAAGAATCTAATACAAAATGGGAGTTGTCACAGTTGATTTTTGCTGATGACACTGTGCTTTAGGGAGATTCTGAAGGAAAATTGCAAAAGTTGGTAGACGAATTTGAGAGAGTATGTAAATATAGGAAAGAGCAAGGTGAGGAGTACCAAATTTAGATAATAAAATATCAGACTCAAGGGAGAGAGTATGCAGGAAGTGAATGTGTTCGGATATTTGAGAGTGGGCGTGTCAGCAGATGGGTCTATGAAAGACGAGGGGAACCATGGAATTAACTATAGGGAAAAGGTGAGTGGTGCACTGAAGAATCTGTAGTAACAAAGAACGTTATCTATAGAGACAAAAAAGGGAATGTATGAGAATATAGTGTACCAAGGCTTTTATATGGTTGTGAAGAAATGGTTGTGAATGTTGTAGTAAGGAGGAGGCTGGGGGCAGTGGAAATGCCGTTACTGAAAGCAATGTGTAATAAATATTATGCAGAGAAACCGTAGCCTGGAGATTAGAAGTACACTGCAAGTCACGGCATTATGCCGGGATAGCTGATGGGTAGACTTCAGGATGTGCATGTTTATAATGGGGCAACACATACATCAGATCATTATTTAGTTGTAGCTACAATTAGAGTAAGAGGTAAATGAGACAAAAGGAAAATGACAACAGCAATTAAGAGAGAGGTGAAAGTGTATAAACTAAGGGAGGAGGAAGTTAGGGTGAGAGACAAGCAATAACTGGGAGGAAGGTGAGCTAATGAGAGTATAGGTAGTATGGGGGTTGAAGAGGGGTGGGATAGTTTTAAAAAGGAAGTGTTAGAATGCAGAGCAAAAGTTTGTGGTTATAGAAGGTTGTGTGAAAGAGGAAAGAGGAGTAATTGGTGGAATGATGAGGTGAAGGGTGTGATAAAAGAGAAAACGATCGCGTATGAGAGATTTTTACAGAGTAGAGGTGAGATAAGAAGACTGGAGTATATAGAGAGTAAAAGAGAGGTGAAGAGAGTGGTGAGGGAGTGCAAAAGGAGAGCAAATGATAGAGTGGGTGAGGCCCTTTCAACAAATTTTACTGAAAATAATAACAAATTTTGGAGTGAGATAAATAGGTTAAGAAAGCCTAAGGATCAAATGGATTTGACAGATAGTTATAAACAGAATAGGGGAGTTAGTAGATGGGGAGTTGGAGGTATTGGGAAGATGCGCGAATATTTTGAGGAACTGTTAAATGTTGATGAAGAAAAGGAGGCAGTGATTTCATGCATTGACCAGGGAGGAATAACATCTTTTTGGAGTTAAGAGGAGCAGGATGTGAGTGTTAGGAAGGTGCGTGTGGCACTGGTTAGAATAAAAGGGGGTAAATCAGCTGGAGCTGATAGGGTCATGACAGAAATGTTAAAAACAGGTGGGATATAGTTTTGGAGTGGTTGGTACTTTTGTTCAATAAATGTATGAAAGAGGGGAAGGTGCCTAGGGACTGACACAGAGCGTGTATAGTTCCTTTATATAAAGGGAAGGGGGACAAAAGTGAGTGTAAAAATTATAAGGGCATAAGCTTCCTGAATATACCAGGTAAGTAAATAAGTAAGTTTATTCAGGTATACACAAATACAGTTACATAGATTATCATACATAGCAGCATATGTGTAGAAAACCCAGGATAACCCAAAAATGTCAGAGTGACTTATTTCCATTGGTAAAGTGTATGATAGGGTTATTACTGAAAGAATTATAGGTAAGACAGAGAGCAGGATTGCAGATGAACAAGGAGGCTTTAGAATGGGTAGGGGTTGTGTAGACCAAGTGTTTACATTGAAGTTTTCGTTGCAATTATGGATTTGGAAATGATATATGATAGGGTAGATATGGGAAGCAATGTGGCAGATGTTGCAAGTGTATGGAATAGGCAGTAAGATGGGGTTGTGAAAGAAGTAAATGCTAGGATGTTGGGGAGAGGGCTGAGATTAAATTATGGGGAATCAAATACAAAATGAGAGTTGACGCAGTTATATTTTGTTGACGATACTGTGCTTTTGGGAGATTCTAAGGAGACCTTGCAAAGTTTAGTGGACGAGTTTAGGAGGGTGTCTAAAGGAAGAAAGTTGAAAGTGAACACAGATAAGAGTAAGGTGATAAGGGTATCAAAAGAGATAGGTAAAGAATAATTGGATATCACATTGTAGGGAGTATGGATGAAGTGAATGTGTTGAGTTCAGATATTTGCGAGTAGACTTGTCAGCTGATGGGTTTATGAAAAAAAAATGAAGAAAAAAGGTGAGTGGTGCACTGAAGTATCTGTGGAGACAAAGAACGTTATCCATGGAGGCAAAGAAGGGAATGTACGAGAGTATGGGTTGTAAATACGAGGAGGAGCCTCAGGCAGTGGAGTTGTCGTGTCTAAAGGCAATGCGTGATGTAAATTTTATGCAGAGAATTCGTAGTGTGGAAATTAGGAAGTGTGGAGTTACTAAAAGTGTTATTCAGAAGGCTGAAGAGGGGTTGTTGAGGTGGTTCGGTCATTTAGAGGGGATGGAACAAAATTGGATGACTTGTAGGATCTCTTAATCTGTAGTGGAGGGGAGGAGGGATAGGGATCGTCCTAGGAAAGGATGGAGGGAGGGGGGTAAAAGAAGCTTTGTATGCAAGGGGCTTGGACATACAGCAGGCATATGTGAGCGTGTTAGATAGGAATGAATGGAGCCGAATGGTTTTTGGGAATTGTTGAACTGTTGGAGTGTGAGAAGGGATTCAGGGAAACTGGTTAGTCAGACTTGAGTTCTGGAGGTGGTAAGTACAGTGCCTGCACTTGAAAAGAGGGGTTTGGAATGTTTGATGTTTGGAGTGACATCTGAATTATCACATCTGCGCGCCTTTATCCACATGACCATCAATGGTCAAGTGGATAGAGGGATACCTACTTTGTCCTGTTCTAACAGGGCTGGGCATATTGACGCAGGATCGAATCCTGGCTAGCCGCAGTTGTTAATGATTCAAAATCACTCACCGTAGCTCGATCGGTGGCGCACTCAGCACTGAGGTCCGGGGATTGATCCACTGATAGGTTTCCATAAGATACCTATTGTCCCTGTTCACCCATCAGTAAAATGGGCAGCTGCGTGTTAGTCGAGTGGTTTTGGTCGCATCCTTGGACAAAATTGATCTAATTTGCCCGAAATACTCTGCATAACAAGAGGTTTTCTATGTAGTTTAATGTCATTGATGTCAGCTAGGTCTGTATACCTTGTGTACATGGATTTAAGATTTTGCCACCGAAGTGGCTAGTTTATTGTGCACCCCATATCCATCCTGTGGACGGTAGCGCAAGAGCATATGGATACACAAAAGGCCTAGGAACTAGGCCCCAAAAAGGGTTAACAGGAATACATTTGAATTTATAGCTACAGTTCACTTATTTGTTGCAAGCAAATTTAGGAAATTTGCTTAGTATATCTGGTATCTTATTTTCATTAATAAGATATCTTGACATGTCACATAGGTTATTATACTGTCTATCACTATATTCCTCAATAAGTGGACAATTAAGCACATAGTGTTCAAGACAGTGACCATATGCCTGATCACATAATTTGCATTTAGTTTGATCATCATCTGTGTGTTTCCCAAACTGCCAGAAGTACTTGTAGCCAAGCTTAAGCCTGGCCACTACAACATCAGTCAGTCTGTTCACATTGCAAGTTGCTCCATAAACATTTATCTACGTTCATGTTATCATAGTGGGTTATAGATCTACTCAGGCTTCTAATTGCCTTCTTATAACACTTATTTTCATTATTTACTTCTCTCCTAGTATTATTCCTAATGCTAGACACAGATATACCAAAGTTATATTCTACATTCTCCTTATGGGTGCTCTTCTTGGCTAACATATCAACTTTATCATGAAGGAGTAATCCAATGTGTGATGGAATCCATAGCAATTGTACAATAGTTCCTTTTTCCCTGATTTTTTAGTATCTATACCTGGCTTCTCCAATGAGCATGCTGTTAGAGTCATTATATGAACCAAGAGCCTTCAATGATGGCATAGAATCAGTAATGATGATAGAGTCAAGTTCAGTGTCATAAGTTAGCTTTAGCGCCATTAAGATAGCAAACAATTAAGTTTGCAGTGTAGACGCCCAGTTGTTAATTATTATGCCTAGTTCAACAGATTTATTATTGTTCTTAAATAGGAAGGTGGCAACCAGAGCAGATGCAGCCCTGCCAGAAGACTCCTGTTTAGATCCATCAGTGTATATAACTTGTGGTAACTCATTACTACCAGCTAGGCGAGAAATTTCTTCTTGAGCAGTTGCTTTAACAAGTGATTTAAGGAAGGGAGTACTAGCAATGAGCTTCTTGAGAGAGGCTTGCAGGTATGTCGTATTAAATGAATACATCTTCCATGGAGGGGTGAAATGCTCTTCTTGTCTACAGTGATTCAGTTCATGCAGGTTATAAAACTTAATATAATTACATGTTTTCACAATCCATTTAGATCCGTGCGTATTTACTTCTAGACAATTAGCGAGATTCATAGTGACAGTATCTGGTTCACTTCTTAAACATTCTAATACCGAATACAGTGTTAATCTCAATAATTATGTCACTGATACTAGAAATACCAAGCTCCTTCCTCATATTAGGAACCTTTGTAAATTTGGGACAGCCAAGAATAATTCTGAGAGCTTCATTTTGCATTAACTCCAAGGGTCGGAGAGAATTTTCTATAGTTAATATCAACATGGGAGCATCATAGGCTATGTACATCATTCTCACGACTCTCACATTAGCACCATAGTTGGGGTTGTAGCCAGCAACAGCTTTGAGAGCATTTAGCCTACCTTTGCATTTCTTATTTAGTTGGTGTATGGTTAATTTATTAAAGGGTACATCTACACCAAGATATCTGTAAGATTTAACGTAGCTAATGTTTTCACCCTGAAAATAGATGGGTGGAGGATGTTTGCTAGTTAATATCTTTATTTTAGAGGAAGATATTATGAGGCCTAGTCGATTGCAGATTGCTTGAACTTCATTAGGAATTGTACTCATCTTCTTATGCCCTGTTGTATGGATCATGATGTAATCAGCATAGCTAACAACTACATGTTTAGGTGAGGCAGGTAGAGCATTTAGGAGAGCATTAATCAGAACATTAAATAGCATTGGACTGAGAACTCTCCCCCTGCGGTGTACCTAAGGACATTTCTTTAGATTTGCTTCTAAAGCCTTGGTAGAAGACAGAGGATACTCTATTTGACAGGTATCCTATTATTATCCAGCAGAGTAGATTACCACCAATATTCATTTTGCTAGTTCATGTAGTATAACGGTTCTGTTTGCGATATCAAATGCGGTAAAACTTGGAGAGGTGTTTGCGGTGAGAAAGGTGGAAATACAATTCTGTACACTTTTACCTTTCATGATTCTGTAGTACAGTTTGTTAAGTATCATTCTTTCAAAAGTTTTACAAAGACAACTAGTTAAGGAGATCGGTCTAAATGTATCAGGCTGTTGGGGCTTAAGGATAGGCACAATGAGACTATTGGTCCAAGAAGTAGGAAGAACTCCCTCAGTGTAACTGAGATTAAACAGTGCTAACAAAGGGTTTTCAGGCACTTGTCTTATCGTTCTGAGAATATCATAGATTATACCATCGTCTCCAGGTGAAAAGGTGAAAACTCAGTCACTTTCTGGGGTTCTACATTCACGGTATGCTTTACCAATCCTCCTAGCTGCATGTGTTAGATGCGTAGCTGTGGATCATTATAGTATTTACATTGGTTTTTATTGTCATTTATAGTGGAAGGTTTATGTTTAATGTTTTCTGTTCCTGTCCACTTGATCTGTGAGTAGTCTCAATAGTGGTAACTAGATCATCATTGAATTTCTGTGTGCCAATGGGCTCGTAATTCTTAAACCATTGATCCAAGTGGTTAATAAAGTTATCTCTATGTTCTGGGTTGAGAATAAGTTTCGTCCTTCTGTATTTAACTCCTTGGTTGCTGGAGATATGATCAAGATTGACAGTTGTGAGTCTTGGGAAGTGATCAGATAGATCATCAACTATGGCAGAGTCATGCATCGTATATGATATATTAAATCCGAGGCACAGATCTAGTATGCCACCATATATGTGAGTAGGTTCAATAGTTCCCACAATTCGAACATCATCATGCTCATTTGGAAATTTCACCAGTTTAGTTCCATTGGGGTTTGTTATAGACCCATCAACATTCTCATGTCTGGCATTAGTCTCCAAGAATGAGGGTAGGTTCACTATTGATGTGATCTGGTAAAGCATCAGGTCGAAGCTGGTTTGGTGGAGCATAAAGATTAAAAAATTTATGGAAAAATTGCCTGAGTATACTTTGACACCATGATACTGCATGCTTACTCGACTCTGCAGGGTAAGGAGTGAATGTGGCAAGTTCTTTCTAACATACATCACACAACAGTTGGTTGACCTTAAGTTATAAGCTGCATATCCATACAAATTTGGTGGAGGTGTTCCATCTTTCAGTCTACATTCCTGCAAACAGATGACATCAATAATCTTGGTTGCACTAATATGATGTAAGTCAGGCAACCGCTTCCTGATGGAAGCAATGTTCCATGACAAAATTTGTAATCTATCCATTGTAGTAAGTTATTAAAATCTCTTGCTCATAAGAGCAAATAACATAGTTTGTGCATATTTATTTTCAGAAACGTTTTCTCTAAGCATTTCCCGGCATTTTGCCAGCCAGTTCCTAGGCACAAATTGTTTGAAACTGAATAGAGATTGCTGCCCGTTCGACATCTTTGTACTCAAGAGCACCATCCTGACTACCTATATTTATAAAATTTATCATCATCTGTTGAAGACGCTCAATTTTCTTCTGAAAGTTTGTTATAATCTGAAAAAGGTCAGGCGAATTCAATGCCTCTCCAGAGAATGGTATGTACTTCTGAGTTAGTTCTTTCTTTAACACCTATCACCTTAACAGGTACCAAAGTTACATTATGGTGCCTCTGGCATTGTAGTAGGTCCTGTGCAATTAACTCATCGCCAGCTTCCAATGGGGTCACATGTGTGATGTCCGTCTGACTGTTGTAGATGTGTGTATTGGGAAGAGTGACATGCTCATCCCCATATTCAGGTGTAAGCACAGGTGTGAGTAGTGGCAGATCAGAAGTTTCATGTGTGCTAGCAGGGATGGCTAGCTAGTAAGTAAGTAAGTTTATTCAGGTATACACAAATACAGTTACATATATTACACTATGTAACAAAATTTCACTTTTGTGGTGTTCCTGGGAAATAAGTATCATTTCCCAATTCTTTATAACTAAACAAAATTTAAAAAAAGTAATTTTGATCCCAGAACTTTGCTTTTGTGGTCACGACACTTATGGAAGACTTTCAAGAAAGACTGATGTAAAACTATTATGTTCTAGGGTTTTGCTTGGCAAATATAAAAACCTGGGTTCACAAACCAGCATTCAGTTCAGCTCTGTCTGCCTGAGAAGACACATCAGAAGAAGTGAAATGGCATCAAGAAGTTGCAATCATTCTCCAGATGCATTCTGCTACATATGTGGTCAATTCATTAAGACAATTGCAAAGAAGTTCTCTGTAACACCATCTAAAAAAATGTGTGAAGCTTACAAAGCATATTTTGTCAAGACCTGGGCACCTCATGTTGCTTGTGAGCATTGTAAGACAAGACCTGGACACCTCATGTTGCTTGTGACCATTGTAAGACAAGACCTGGACACCTCGTGTTGCTTGTGAACTTTGTAAGAAAACATTGGAAGGTAAGAAAGTCATTAGTTATATGAAGACTAAAATCTTGAATAGGAACATTTTTTAAATGAAATGTATGTAACAGAAACTAATTCTTTTGGTCTTTTACAGGATGGTATAGAGGAGAAAAAAGAGCCATAAAGATTGGTGTTCCTAGAATATGGCGTGAACCCACTGATCACTCAACCAACTCATACTTCTGCCTGGTGGATCCTGCCAAACACCGAACTGGGAAAAATACACCTGCTATTTCTTATCCAGACCTTCCCTCTTCTACTGCACCAGTACCACACAGTGCTGGTCTTCCTGTACCTACACCTCCAGAAAGAAGTCAACCGTCAGAAGAAGAAAGCAGCAAATCAGAAAATGAAGAGCACAGTGAATAAGACTATGAACTCACAGATGCAGCTGTTGGGAGGAATCCTTCAAATTCAAATTCAAATTCAAATTCTTTATTTCTAGCAATATACAAAGTGGGGTGTATTATATTAATGTACATTTTATGAAGTAGATATTACAAGATGGCTAATAATATGCCTAGGTATGCCTAGGCTTTTCAGGTAGTCTTATGATAGGTCTTACTCAATAGTGACACAATGATTGTACTGATAGTAAGGTTAGGTAATTGTAGTGATTAACTAGGTTTACAAAATTGAGGTACTGAAATTCAAACATTTAAGAATTTAACAATTAGTTTAAAGAGTTTAACAATTAGTTTATATATTAATGGTAAAGGTGATGTATTGGCATAATACCGTTTCTATATTGGAGTGTCTTAGGAAAACTTATGATTAGCTTAAGAATTATGAAGCAATAGTTATATTAGAATTTTGGTTAGTCATGTGAAAATTAAGGGGAATCACAGATATCAGTAAATGTCTTTTGCTGTGGATATGTGCAAGATAAAGTAGTTTTCATGTGGTTAGCTACCGGTTGGGTGCGTAAGTGAGATAGGATGTTTTTTAACGGTGCTTTTGAAAATGGAGGTTGTGTCTGCAGTTCTAGAGTTTTCAGGCAGGGAGTTCCAGATCTTACTACCCAAACCAAACAGTCCTCAATGACCTTACCAGAGATCTTGGTTTGACAAAGTCAAATGGTGAGCTTTTGATTTCAAGGCTCAAGGAGTGGGACTTGGTGGATGAAAGTGTGCAAGTGACAAGCCAAAGAAAACGTCACCACGTCACAAAAAAAGTTAAATTCAAATTACTTCCTAAACAAAAGCCATTGTTCGCACTTGCATTTTACTGTATCTTCCTCGTTTAACTGTAGATACGGGCAATTTTTAGTGTAGACATCTGCCCTATTATTCATAGACGACAGCCAGTACTTTAAATGACGTGAAAGTATGAATACAGTGTTTCCTGGGTACAGTGGCATTCCCGAACATTCAATTGTAGTATCAGAGGAACATGAACCTTCCTTACCCGGGGTGTAAATCCTGAAGACTTCACTCAAACAGTGAGATTCTTCATCTTTTGTGAAGTTCTCACGTGGACAAGAATTAGTGGTACAGGTGCCATCTGCATTGGGACAGCTGATCCACCAGCCCTTGTCACCATTACCAACAGAATACCTTATAGCCACTTTGTCTCCATACCTTACAGCATCACCCATATCTCGCTTTATCGCCCAGAGAGAGAGAGCTTCAGCCCAACAGTTGTCCCACTTCACTCCGTCCATTTGTTCCCCGGGACAAGCACTTGCATGGGCGTGAAGTTTTGGATCGCATTCGTAAGTACGGTAGCCACTTAAGAAGCCTCCGCATAAAGACTTGAAAGCGACAGTGTCGCCTGAACGTAGGTAAGGGCAAAGTGTCCTGGCCTCGTCGCTACCGTCGCTGCAGTCTTGGCTTCCATCACACTTCAGGCTCAGCCTCACGCACTCGTCGTTGCTGCACTTGAAATTTCCAAACCTGAGAAGAGACGAGCAAATTTACAGTTGGTTATTTTAATGGATTTTGAAGTTTAATTATTTTACTGCTAATTTAATTATGTGGCACATGTAGGAGAGAGAAAGAAATACGTGGGTTAATGTTGTAGTGAAAGATGACGAATAGACTGTAATTTTAGTTGAAGAAAAACCCTATTACAAGACTGAATAAAAATCTGTGTTCTCCACAGTTAACAAAGCAAATAACACAATAATTGTCTATCTTGATGAAATTTAAAAGAGAGCCGAAAGCTGTCCTAATAAGTGTTTGTTTTTCAACGTGACTCTAAATTAGTAATCTGCAACTATTTACAACAGATTGCGATAAATATTATACAGAAAGATTCGTGGAGTAACGTGATATGTAAATATAAAGGAAAAATTCATTTTATGCTAAAACAAGAACATGATTGTAATGAGCAGTTGTTTAGGATGTCAGATGTATCAGATTCTTGAAGATATCAGCAAGTGTTGTGTTAGGTGTTCGAGGGTGTCAACAGGTGTTGTGACACATGCTTAAGGATGTCAACATTTGAATCAGATTCTTGAGGAGAGCAGATGTGTTAGGTTTGTAAGGATATCAGATTCTTGAGGAGAGCAGATGTGTCAGGTTTGTCAGGATGTCATGTTCTTGAGGAGAGCAGGTTTGTCAGGTTTGTAAATATGTCAGGTTCTTGAGTAGAGCAGGTGTATCAGGTTCTTGAAAAGAACAGGTGTGTCAGGTTTGTCAGAATATCAGGTTCTTGAGAAGAGCAGGTGTGTCAGGTTTGTAAGGATGTCAGATTCTTGAGGAGATCAGGTGTGTCAGGTTTGTAAGGATGTCAGGTTCTTGAGGAGAGCAGGTTTGTCAGGATGTCAGGTTCTTGAGGAGAGCAGGTGTGTCAGGTTTGTAAGGATGTTATAATAAAAGGATGTCAGGTGTTTGAGAATGTCAGCAGTTGTTGTATCAGGTGCTTGAGAATGATAGCAAGTGTTGTATCAGGTATTTGAGAATGTCATCAGGTGTTGTATTAGATGCTCGAGGATGTCAGCAGGTGTGGTATCAGGTGCTTGAGAATGTCAGCAGGTATTGCATCAGATGCTTGAGAATGTCAGCAGGTGTTGCATCAGGTGCTCGATATTGTCTACAGGTGTTACATCAGGTGCCTGAAATGTCAGGAAGTAATATGTGTGATGTGATGATCTGTAGATAAAGTACTGTGTACTCTGATGCTGTTTACTCTGATGCTGTGTACTCTGATGCTGTGTACTCTGATGCTGTGTACTCTGATGTTGTGTACTCTGATGTTGTGTACTCTGATGCTGTGTACTCTGATGCTGTGTACTCTGATGCTGTGTACTCTGATGCTGTGTACTCTGATGTTGTGTACTCTGATGTTGTGTACTCTGATGCGGGACCCGAGCTGGACCTGGTGCGTACCTGAGCTGTGTACCGGGGCCCCGTGTACCGATGGGGACCTGATGCTTTTACCTGATTTTTACTCGGGATGCTGTGTACTCTGATTTTGGGACCGATGTTGTGAAATTCTGATGCGGGGGAAACTCTTGGATGCTGTGTACCGGGATGCGGGACCCCTGATGCTGTGTACCTGATGCGGGACCTGATGTTGTGCCCCTTGATGTTGTATCCCTCGAGGATACCGGGATGCGGGTTCCTGATGCTGTGTACTGGATGCTGTGACCTGATGCTGTGTACCTGATTTTGGACTCTGAGGGTTCCCTGATGCTATGTACTGATGCTGGGGTACCGGGATGTTGTGTACTCTGATGTTGTGTACTTGATGCTTTCTTGATGCTGTGTACCGGGATCCCTGTGTTTTTATGTTGTGTACTCTGATGTTTGTACTCGGATTTTTTACCGGGATTTTTGTACCTGATGCTGTTTTTTTGATGTTGTGTTTTTCCTGATGCTAAAAATTGATGTTGTCCGGGGTCCGTACCTGATGTTGTGTATTTGGGATGCTGTGTACTCGGGATGCTGTGTCCCCTGATGCTGTGTATCTGATGTTTTTTTATGTTTATCGGGGTTTTTTACTTGGTTTTTGTCCCAAATTTTGTGGTACCCTGATTTTGTGTACTTGATGTTGTGTACCTGATCCGTGTTTTCCGATGCTGTGACCTGATTTGGTACCCCTGAGGTGTCCCCGATGCTGTGAAATTTGATGCTGTGACCGGGAGGGTTTTTTTGTACTCTGATGGAAATTTATGCTGTGAAATTTGAGGGCTTGGTGACCCCTGAGTTTTGTCCCCGGTTTTGGTCCGGGATGTTTTGCTCTGGATGTGGACTTGAGTTGTTTTGATGTTGTGTATTTCGATGCGTGTACCTTTTTTTTTCCCGTGTACTCTGATGTTTTTTTGGGGTGTCTTGATGCTGTGTACCTGATGCTGTCCCTTGATGCTGTGTACCGGGATGTTGGGGACTCGGGATGCTGTGTACTCGGGATGCTGTGTACTCGATGCGTTTTAATTCGGGTTTTGTCCCGGATGCTGTGTACCGGGATGCTGTGTACTCGGGATGATGTGTACTCGGGATGTTGTGTACCTGATTGGAAATTGGGATCCCGTTTTTGGTTCGAATCCTGCTGTGGTAAATTGTTTCAATTTCTTGTCGGGGCTACAACCCTAAGTTTTTAAAAAACACAGAGGTAAATACACTTGTTTAATATGGTTTTTTGGGTTTTAAAAAATAATGTATGGGACGAATATATGTTAATACTTGGGTAAAAAACCCGTGAAAGGAGGAAAAAGAATAATTCCATTTCTGGATATACATGTTCATAGATATGATAGAACATTTTTAACTAAAATTCATCCAACCTACTAATTTTATTTTTCATAATACATTACCATTAAAAAACCCCAACATAAATTTTGATTAAAAATCACTTTTTTTTCCCTTTTTTTTTTTTTTTTTATTTATATATATATATATATATATATATATATATATATATATATATATATATATATATATATATATATATATATATATATATATATATCCTTTGGGATTTGTAGCCCTGGTTTCAGTGATACGGGAAAAAAGAAAAGCTATGGAAATGCTTCTGATTTAAAAAAATCCGTGAACATTTATTGATAAAGGTTTTTTTAAAATTTAAAAAAAACAATCTAGAAGAAGACTAATGCCGAGGGAAAAAGTTTTGGGGGTTTTGGGTTTTTTCCCTTTAACGAAAATGTCTCTCACTTCCCACAAATTTTTTTTTTCATTAATTTTTAAAAAATTTTTTTAAATATGACAATAACTTTAAACAAAAAAGAATTAAAATTCCCCCAAAGGGAAAGTTTGAGTTTGTCCTCCATCACATTAAAAATTGTCACACTTTTTATTTAGGACAAAATAGCAAATCCTTCAGACCAGGGAAATTTAAAAAACATAAATATGCAAAAATCTAGTGAACAATAATCCAAATTCCCTTTTTTCATTATGTAAGGGATACTGGCCATTTTGTAAACTGAACTAATGTCAAAGAATTACGTACCTGTAATTCCCCCCCGTTCAATGAAATATTGTGAAATCATTTCCCCTTTTCAGCATATTTCAAATATGTATTCTGGGAAAATATAAACTTGAGAATAACCTTTAAAAATAAAAAAATTTTTAAAAAAAAAACTGGCGAACAATTTAACTTGATGTTGGACAAATGTATGTGGGAGTTAGATTTGTGCTAACAGATTTTTATTTTTTTGAAATTTGATAGGAAGGTAAAAAAAAAGAGGGAGAAAGGGGGAGGGCTATAAGGAAAGAGAGATAGATAGATAGATAACTAGATGGGGGTTTGGGAGGGTGGAATGTAGGGAGGATAGGGGGATTGCTGCAATTCTTATAGATAGGGAAAGGGAGGAATTTAATTAGGAGGTTGGTAAGAGGTAGGGAGGTAGGATCCCTTTGAGTATCCGTGTTTTTCCAGGAAGTGGGAAAAGGGGGGGGGGATAGGTAAAGGTGTCACCTCAGGGTTTAACATATAAAATGTGTTTCCCTTGTATCTTCTTCCTATTCCTCTTTAGGGTATGCATGTAACTCCCGAAAGGTCCCGGTTTTACTTAATATTTTCAGCTGTTGTATTTTTTTTAAACTGCCATCACGCATTTTGTTGTAATTTTTTTTCCCTATATTTTTTTTTTAACAAGTCGGCCGTCTCCCCCCCGGGGGCAGGGGACCCAAAAAAAAAAAATCCCCCCAAAAAAAAAAACTTTCATCATCATTCAACACTTTCACCACACTCCCTAATCACTGTCTTTGCAGAGGAGTCAGGGTACGAAAAGTGAGAAAAGTCCCTCCCAGCTGTCACTATCCCAGATCCCCCCTTTAAAGTGGGGATTGTATTCCCCCCCTTTGGGGCTCAAGTCCAACTAAATCAATTAACTGGTTTCCCGAATCCCTTCACAAAAGCCCTGCTCACACTCCAACAGATCGTCATGTCCCAAAACCATTCGTTCCATTTATTTCTATCTAACACGCCACACATGCTTGCTGGGAAATCCAAGCCCTCGCCCACAAAAACCCCCTTTACCCCCTCCCTCCAACCTTTTCTAGGACGGGCCCCACCCCCTTCCTTCCCCACAGATTTATACGCTCTCCAAGTCATTCTATTTTGATCCATTCTCTTTTAAATGACCAAAACCCCCTCAACAACCCCTCTTCAGCCCTCTGACAAA
>WNWK01039663.1:0-17351 GCA_009830355.1 Cherax destructor
ACATACATATTTTGTTCCTGATGTATCTCTTCTTGTATGTACTTGTATGTACTGTTTTTAAATAAAATATAAAAAAAAAATCCTCAGACCGATAGCCTCTTTACCGCGACAAGGAGCCCCCCTTAAAGAGGATGTATTTTAATAATTTAAGCAAATGGTTAATATGTACTTTTATTGGCATGTCCGAGTGTATATTGAGTTAAACATTACCTCTGTGTATATTATAACCATTGTTTAGGTCTGGCAGAAACAGATAGTTGTCAAGTTTATTTCTTCTTATTCAACTGTAACTGGATCATTAAAGTAACAATTTACCTCAACACTGATATAAATAATACTTTTACCTGAAAAATAATGAAATAAAGTACATTCTTAGTGTATATATAAAGATGATGGTATTGAGGTTAGTGTATGATGTTTAGTGAGGGGTGGGGGTGACCTAGTTGTGGGGTGGGGGTGAGCTAGTGAGGGAGGTGTTGAGGTGAGGTTATAGTATTGGTCATGTCAGTTCCTCTTCATCCTCGTCACTTAAACGTCTTCCGCACTTTTATCCATTAAAGTACTTAATTTTAATTATGATTTTATTTTTATATTATATTTAATAATATAACATTAGTTTAGACATTTATTGTTTCAATCTTTATTAACAGATGGCTTATTTGGTCAATATGTGGTTGCTTCTGCTGGTGTCCGCAACACTTGCTGCCGAATTCGCTACACAGGTATGTCATAAACACCTTAGTGTTTTCAGTTATCTGGACTACTCTAGGTACTTTGAGGAAGTTTTTTTAAGTGAAATATTTCTTATGTTTTTTCACCTATAAGGGGGAAGTGATATATAGCCTATTAAACCTTTAATCGATAATATAAACTATTTTTTTTCTTTTCCCGCATGAGGGTAGAACAAAATCTTTCTAATTAAAATAGTAGCTTCTTAACCTTTTGGGCTCAGGTGTAACTTAGAGAACTGAATTAATTTAGTCCACTGGCTAAATTCTCAGCCTGGGACTACTCAAAACTTTCTCAGTACCCTACCCCAGGACCACAAAGAAAAATCTTCCTAGGCAGAACACTGCTTTAGGGCCTCTGTGACAAAGCAGACCCTTACCTCAATTAGGTAAAACCATTGGGGAGCTTCCACAACACTTTATTTCTAGTGCAACCGAATTACCAGGTAACATGCTTTAGATATTAAATTTTTCAAAACTATACCAGTGCTCAACTTAAACTCTTCTACTTTCAAATTTTATTAATTCTTAGCTTTAAGTTAAGAAAACCGCTTTTCTGGCTTTGCCTCCGGAACTTCACACGGTCAAAATTAATTTCTCAACCAATGATATAATACTACACGACTTTGGTGTTCAAACGAAACGCCCTAAAATTTAATTTTCAACATTGCTTAAAATGTTTCTGCTACTGTAACTGAAATTGAGAGTATTCTCAACATCCACAGCAGACTTCCTTGACCAATGTACCACCTAAACCTACCCGACTAAACTATTAAATATAAAATTTTAAAAGCAAGTGCTCTTGCTTTAATATATATTGGATTTTAGAATTAACTTTTTCTATTCCTCAGGCTACATATACACCACCAAGTACCGCCTCTCCTTCAGGCAATCTTGGTATTAACATCGTTGCACAGAATCGCCCATCCGGCCAGACGGGAGCTAGTAACAGGATCGGTCCCATAACTGATGCAGAACTTCGTACAGACAGAACCAGCAGTGGCTCTACCTCAAGTGGTAGAGGTTTAAACACCGGAGATTCACTAACTGGGAGCAGGTTCGTCGGTAGCGGCTCTTCAAACTTCCTGGGTGGCAACCAGTTTGTTCAAAGTGCTCCTGGTGGTCTTCCCACATTTGTCGGTGGTGACAACTTCAGGCAAAGAGTAACTGGTGGTGCAGGTGTTGGCAGTGGTCAGCGGGTGTCTGGAGCTGGTCAGGTAAGCCGGGCAGACTTCTAATAACTCCAACAGTGACTCGGCTTGTAACAATCGACAGATTTGTTACCCTCACTGACCTAGCATTCCACAGCGTAGCAGTGACTCTCACTTCGCTCACAGTGCAGACTGTTGCTGCTGAAACAAGAGTGGTAAGTAGTTTGTTCACCAGTATATAAAACTTTCATAGTTATGAATGTTCAATAAATAACTTTAAACTTCTCCAGGTGGTGGCAACTCCCGTGGACGAACGTATCGCTCTTCAGACAACTGTCGTCTTCAGACCTTCATCAGTAACTTTAACTGAAGTAAAGTCTGACTTCAGAATAGTGACGGAGGTGTCGGTAGATCACGTGACAATCACTCATACTTCATACATCATAAGTCAGTCAACATACACTACTACCGCCACTCAAGCGTATGTAATTTTTTTTCCATAAAATTTAATTAAAAATGCTGTCTAAAGTGATGTATAACCCTTATGGGTTTAGAGCTTTCTTTACATTATAGGAAAGTCTTATCTTTGATTAAATATTCTCTTGCAGATTAACCTACACTTCAACACTCGTTCGAACAAATATACGTACCGAAAGAACTACATTCACTGACTTCCAAACAATAACAGACACTGTTTACTTCGGTGGCAACTACGGTTCAAACACAGCTTAAGTGTAAGCAGATGACTACTTAATATTTACTTCAATAAAAAAAAAGGCTAAACTGTTTTCTTTACATATTGTACCCCTATATTTGAGTTAATGCCTCTGCCCAGTCTTTCGATCTTTGGGTAATCTTCCCTCGGAAATTAAGGCTCCTGTGGGCCAAGTCCTTCCACTAAGGCTGTTTGCAATGAAGTGTGTATCTGATTACGTGCTTTAGCTTCCATGGGGAGCTGATTGGCTTTAGGTATCGTCATGGTGACTCAGTATCTTGAGAGGCTGCTTGTGTGTTTTGGGAGGAGACTGAGTTATGCTGAAGTAAATGTGTGAGTTTACTGGTATAGAAGGTAGGGCATGGGTTTCCTGCAGCAGCTGTGCTGTATGACACTTCAAGTTTAGCACTTATTGATTATAATCCCTGCAGCCGCAAAAGCGGTCTCTGGTACTACTTCCCAGTGGCATAATTAGAAGACCTCCTAAACACCAACCCCCCTCCGTACATCACTCCAATGCTCCCCTTCCACAATACCTCAAAGTACTGCCTCATTGCCCATTTCGGTACGTCTGCACAACCATGACTGGGTACTCTACAGTGCATGACTTCGTAGTCTGCACACCTCGAGACCAACTCCAGTTCCCTGTCAGTTACCCCTGATCTGTAAGGGATAAAACATTACTTCCCTATTCTGACTAATCTTCCTTTGCAGTGTTTAAAAGGCAATTAGATTAAATTCCATTACTAAACAGACCTAGATTATTTGACCATAGTAGTTGCAGACTTGCAACATGACTTAACTAATCATTATTCTGAAGTGTAAGAATTATAACTATACATAACAGATGACTTTTCCATTTACACTAAACAATACTGTCAAGATTCATCCTATTAAAGGGAAAAAGCTCTTGGTATGGTGAAGAGGCCCTTGGTCTGAGGAATTAGACCTTTTGGTCTCCTTCCTCAGACCGAGCCTAATTACCCATTCCCTCTAACCTATCCCATCCTCATTTACAGCCTTGAGATTCTCCCCATAGGTCTTTTAGTTCCTAGGTAGGGAGCCGGGTAGTGGTCCATTCCATTGGGGTCCTTTTCGGTGGTGTAGCTTGCAGTGGAATCTGGATCACCAGGGATGTCCCCAATCCCTCTCCAGTCTCCTGGGGGATAAGTTTGGGTGTCTTTTTGGGTGACTGGTGTATCTCTGGAGGCTACCTTTCGGATTCCAGGGAGTGGTGGCCAAAGGAGGTACGCTTTGTGGCAGGTGTCCAGCTGCTATCTTCTGTCAAAGGGTGATCATCCATTGTACCTATATGGCTCACATATCCCAGAACGTGAGTCGGGTTTCTCGGCCTCCTGTTTGACCGTCGATTGTCCTGGAAACCTCTCATTACCTCTCTGAAGGCAACTTGTCACAGCCGGCTGAACCTCCTTAAAACCCTCTTAAATCTTTCATGGGGGAGGGAGGGGGCTGATCGTAGAACTCTCCGCTACATTCAGCCCTAATTTTATCAAACTCGATTATGGTTACCAGATATATTCGGCGGCCTCCCCTGCCACTCCATCCTTAATCCCATCCATCACCAGGGATTATGCTTATGCCTTGGTGCATTTCGTTCTTCCCCCAGTTGAGAGCCTTTATGTAGAAGCGAACATTCCATCCTTGTCCGATAGACGTGATGCACATTGCATTCGCTATTATGTTCGCTCTCATGACCTCCGCAATCCTTCCATGTATAGGATTGTTATAGATGTTAGATGCTCTTTATTTGTTCGTCGCCCCTGCTTACTTCGTCCCTTTCTTTGTCTACATTCACTCCTGTCTTCCCTTCAGCTACCACCTCTATGTTCATGTCACTTCTCCCTTTCCCTACCCCCTTGGGAAGTTCCTCCTGTTCGTGTCTGTTCTATTCCTCTACCTTGCGCGAAAGCCCGCCTACCTACGGCGGCTTCTCTTTCTTTCTTTTTTTTCTAGAACACTCGTTTTCATTCCCATGCCATCGCAGTGTACACAAATGGTTCAAAGTCGTCTAACGGCTTTGGATTCGCAGCAGTGTTTCCGGATAGCGTCATGCGAGGGCATCTATTACCCTCGGCTAGCATATTTACGGCTGAATTGTATGCCATTCTTGTGGCACTCATCCGTATTGCATCTATGCCTGTCACCATTTGTGGTCGTTTAAGACTCCCTTAGTGCTTTACAGGCTATCCATAAAATTGATACACCTCACCCCTAGTTCTTCGTATCCAACTTTGGTTACGCCGTATCTTTAGCAAGCACAAAGATAGTTTTTTGTTGGGTCCCTGGTCATGTTGACATACAGGGCAATGAACAGGCCCTCTGCTGTGCGGTCAGCAGTACATGACCTTCCAGTTTCATAGGTGTTCCTTTTATGGATTATTTTTTAGTCATTGCTACCCACCTTCGCACCCGTTGGCAACAACGCTGGTCTGACCTGCTAAATAACAAACTTCATTCTATTAAACAGTATAGGTTTCTGGCCTTCTTGTCACCAATGTCGAGGTTGGGAGACTACTCTCCTGTCTTCGCATTGGCCACACTACTCTTACGCACGGGTATCTCATGGAGAGGCTCCCTGTCCCTCTCTGTGAGCATTCAGGTTCCAGTGTGTTTGACATATTCTGTTGGACTGTCCACTTTATCAACGAGCACGCAGAATTTACCTCCAATGGAGTCTTCGCTCTGCGGCCCTTTCTTTACCTTCCCTTGCTGATGGACCCTCCTTTAATCGTGACTCTCATTGACTTTTTGACAGAAACTGACTTACTACACAAACTCTGAAGATTATACCTCTAGCACCTCCTCAGTCCTTCTACCTCATCTCTTGCTACCCTCCTCCTGCACAATCCACCGTCATCTTGCACTCCATACCCTACTAATCGTCCATCTCCCTCTACAACCCACTCTCCGCATCCTACAACCTGCGCGCTGTATAACCCTGTGGTTTAGCGCTTCTATTTGATTATAATAATAATACACAAACTCTGAAATATACCTCTAGCACCTCCTCAGTCCTTCTACCTTGCTACCCTCTATCCTCCACTATCTGCTGTACTCATCCCTACATCGTCCATCTCCGCACAATCCATTCTCCCTGCCGCACTGTATAACCCTTGTGGTTTAGGCTTTTGATTATAATTATATAAGGGTGGTTCAGTGGATGAGAGGATGCTATCCCAGATTGCTGGTTTACTGACATGAAGGGTAGGGCATGGCACAGGTTCCATGCTTAATCTGTACTAGCAGTGCTGAGGTCCTTTTGGGCGTGAGGGAGATTTATGGACCTTTCATTCCTCCTAGGAGCTATTCCTCCACGTTCCTGGTTTTTTTTTTCTAAAGTGACTTAACCATGGAGTTACCCATCCATGAACCTGCTCTCCCCTTCCCAAGCACCTTCCTGATACTGCACCCTGTTCTGACCCTCGTTATTTGACCACTTTGGACATTTCTAATGCCTGTTCCTCCTGGTGCAGTTTAGACACTTTCTCAAGGTACTGGGGTTTCGACTGACTAATTAAATAAATCTGACCTCCACTCTTTGACTATGCTTCTGGCTTCTCATTCTATGGTGTGGCAACTCTTGGATTGCCTGCCTGTCCCACGTCGGACCAAATCCAGTCCCACACCTAAATGACCAAGACCATTACCTGATACTTTGCTTTCTACTCATAAGACTGGCACATTACTCGCTTCCTTTACCTGCTATGTTTCAAAACACAACGGAATAAGCTCTTTACTTTTGCCAACTTCCTCTACTGCCTACCTTTCAGACCATAGTAGTAGTAGGTGCTCCTATGCCATGTTGGTAGATATATCCTTTCATGCTCAAGAGTGGTACACGCATCACTCGAGAATGCTATGCAAGCTTGCATCCGACTGCATCGGATTTGCAGCGGTGTTTCCGGACAGCGTCGTGTGAGGCCATCTGTTATCCTCGGCTAGCATGTCCCCTCTCACCCTCCTGCACCAATCTATAGAAGGGATCCTGCAGACATGCGAACAGGAGCTGCAACAAGGGACACCCCTGTCGCAGCCCCCGTCCCATGCCCACCACAGTCCCCACCCTCCCGTTCACCTGCACACTCACCTGCGCCCCGCCATAAAGCGTCCCCACCCACCTCCTCCCCAAACCCCTGTTTCAATAATATGCCCTGCAACATCTCCCTATTCACGCTGTCATAGGCAGTTTCCCAATCCAACCCCACGACTCCCCTACCTTCAACAAACCCTTTTATTCTACGATGCCCCTCCCTCATACTACGTCCAGGAACTCCGTACTGCCCTCCCTCTAAAATATTAATACTTTCTTCATACAATTCAACAAAATATGCGCAAAAATCTTATAATCAGCACAGAGTAAAGTTAATGCTCTATAACCCTTTAATGTCCCGCAACCCCGGCCCTTGGGTATTAAAACCACTATCCCTGTTCGCTGCTCTTCACTCATACTTCCCATTGACTTCATACCATTGAAAACCCTCACCAATACCTCTCGCAAAACCTCCCAATGAGTCACATAGAAGTCGCCCGAAATCCTGTACAAACCCGGTGTCTTCCCAAGTTTGTCCCCGCACCGCCTGCCATACCTCTTCCTCAGTAATGCGTCCCTCCAAACCTTTCCTGTCCTCCTGACTAATCCTCTCTAAGATGCTACCTAAAACGAAACCACATGCCTCCTGATTATATAACCCCTTCTGCAACTTTCCCTGAAACCATTTATCCGTATAGCAACTCTTGCCCTCAGTGTTACGTATCACCTGACCACTCCTATACCCATCTAAATCCTCGTCCACTGTTAAGGACATAATCGTCATGCCCTTCCGTTGTTCCCGAAATTTACACAATACCATAGCTGAGGGTTTATCCCCCCATAAAACATCCTTAATCCCCCTCTAACCCTAATGGCATGAAAATTTTCATTTTGAATCTCCCTTAATTGGCCCCGCAGTTCATCGATCTCATCCTGCGGGTACCTCCCCCACCAGTTATAACACTCCCGCAAATGCTCCTCCAAGTACCTCTGCTTCCCATACCTCAACTTCCCATCCTCAGACCCCATCCACATGTAAAATCCCCTTATTGCCACCTTTGCTCGTGTATCCCACTATTTCACAACATCCTAGATACCATTACCCCCACCCCATAATCTTCCCCACCACTCCTCAAAAACCTCACGATGTCCCTCACCCTGCAGCAAACGCACATTCAATTTCCAATAACTAGGATAAATCTTAACTGTACCCTCCCATCTTAACTCAACCAAAACACCTCTATGGTCTGAAAAACCCATCTCCACACAGGTTACACTGCCCACCTGTATATCCCGCGTTACATAAACCTGATCAAGCCGTGCTGCGTATCCTCTCCGTACAAAGGTGTGTTCCACATTCCAACCCCCACCCTGTACCACATCCACCACCCCCACTGCCCCAAAACCTCCCTTAAGGCATCCAACATACATCCCACCCCTCTAGGCTCAACATCCTTCCCTCTAATTATACAATTCCAATCACCTGCTACAATAGTAACCATAGGAAGGCCCCTTAAGGCGTAGACTAAATCGTTACGAACAAAATCCTCCTTAACCCTACGATCATTGCACGCCGGCATGTACACCCCAACAAAACACACCTGAATATCACCCCACTCACCTTCCACCCTAACAATTCTACCCCCTCCCCCTTCCTCCCATGTCCTCCGATGAAAAGGGCTGGTCTCCCGTACCCCCACTGTCACCCATCCCTTTAAATGCCCAGAACTTCCTGTATATAACCTATAACCTTTCAACATTAATTCCCTTCCACACCTATGATTATGCTCCTGTAGGAAGCATACGTCTACATTCATACGTCTCAGTGTTGCCTCCACCCATTTCCTCTTAACCTCCGCTCGGAGGCCGTTGACATTCATATTCAAACACTTGAATTCTGCATTGGGGGTTTTCCTCTCGGCCTCACGGATCCTGGCTCCACAGTCTTGAAAGTACCACCAAACCCTCGGCTCTCCTTTCCATTTCTACCTCCACCTTTTCCCTTGGCTCCCCTTTTCCCTCCCTTAGCTATGTCCACCCAGGTCTTTTTACTGGACCTCTGTCCTGGTGTAATCACATCGTCAGCCTCACCACTTGGCCTCTTACGTGACTCACTCTCAAACTCCATGACCCCCTCCCATGGAGACCTATGCACCTCCACTTCTGCAACAACCACTGACCTGCAGTTGACCACTTTAGCACCATCAACACCCACACACCCCTGACTCTCCACATCTCCATCCGATTCCACTACTGTACTCTGCAACTCCTCCCGGCAATGGACTATCCAGAATCCTCCTCAGGTCCTCAAGACTGGGGTCTGGGAACTCAGTCCCATCCTCCAGTGGACTTCTTTCAGGGGTGACCCCAGCCGCCTCCATTGTCTCATTCGGAGACTCCTGGGGCAACGTCAACACGGCCTCCGCACTCGCTTCAACAGCATCACTCCATTTATCAATTCCCGCAGCATTCGCCATTATATCTTCTACCACAGGTGTCTCTAACAGCACCTGTTCCTCTCGGGCACCTGGTTCTGTCCGCACGTCGTCCTCACCTCGAGTAGTCCCATTGTATGGGCCCCGTCGCCGATCACACGTTGCTGCCTTATGCCCAGTGTCGCCGCATAATCGACACGTCCTCTGCTGTCCTGCATACGTCACGTACACTGGGTCGGAACGCCTCCATCACAACAAAAGACGGTATTTGCCGCCTCAGGGTCATTTTAAGGGAGAACGACCCTCTGGCATTCCTGCATATGGCCCATGGGCCCATCTCCCTACGGTGGCAGCATGGATGACCCCATACTGGCAAAATACCTTTCTGATGTCTACCTCGTTGGCCTCGAACGGAATATTCTTGATCCTTATCCACAAGTAGTGCGCAGACGCATCCCGAAGACGTACCTCCAAGTTTGTGTTGATTACGATGTTCTTCTCCTGATACCTGTCGACGATTCCATTGTAGACACTGCCGGATGCAAACTTGACAAAAACCCTGGCAGATCCATTCAGGGATATTCCGTAAATGTCCTCTGTAGATATCCCGTACGTGTCTCTCAAAATCAAAGGCAAGAGAACGTCGGCATTGCTGGGATACACGGCTCCCTGCAGCAAATCAATGCACACAGTATGTACTCGTCGCCGGTATCCATCCGCCATCTTGTAGAAAATCAAAGTTCTCTGACTCCTCCACCAGGGAGCTCTGTACGCACGTCCGTTCACCACCAAGGCTGGGGAACGACTGATATCTAACGATTAACACGTCCCATGACACACACCTGATCCCCCTCCCCCGGTGCATGCCGCACTATAAGAACCCCCCATGACCCTTCTCCAGATCTTTCAGATGGTAACCCCATCATGTAACTGAACAGAGCCTTCACACACTGTAAATACACACCCACACACGACAGTTGACACCCCTATTACACACACTATCCTTGAATTGTACCACCTCTGTTCTCACCTCTGTTCTCACCTCTATCCGCCTCACACTCACCCTCCCCCTTGTAAACGGAAAACCAGCCCGTCTGTACCCCTTACCTTTTCGCTTTCTTTAACCCCCACACTGTGAGGTTCCGATAACCCTCCGGGAGATCCACCTCCCATTTCACCCCCATAATCTCTTTAGTTCGGCATTTAGTCCTATAAAACCCCGCTATCATCATCTTAAGCGCTCGGCAGCCCCCACCTGACGCATCGCCCATGAATAATAAATGAAATCAGTGACCAAATACACTACCACCCTTTGGATCCGCTTATCCATACCACTCACATCCAAACTCAAAGCCCTCAGCACTGAAATGACCCCCCCCAGCAATCCCAACACATGACTAAACCACTCCCACACCGCCCCCAACCTATTGCAAAAATACACAACATGATAAGCAGTCACTTCCTCCACGCACAACCACTCCCTTCCACTAATCCCCTAGTATGCAACAACGCCCCAGATGGAAGTATGCCATGCAGAAGCTTATATACTACCTCCCGCACCCTCGGATCAATCCTAGCTTCCCTCAACAATCCCCACACTACACCCCAAGCATACATAGGGTATACACACACTACCACCGCCACCACCCTTCCCATTCCCACCCCATCCAACACCCCAAGCCTCACCTTCCCCTGGTCCTGAACCACTAACATAAATCGAATCATCCCCTCACAGTCCTTTAACTCCTTACCCTTCCACCATCGACCTATATCCTCATGAATCCTCCGCAGCCAGCCCTCTCCCCTCCCTTTTCCCTCATATAACACCTCTTCACATACACACTTTTTAACCGTCGATGCAACGAAATAAGCCCCAGGCCCCCCCCTGGCGATGGGGAGCGAGACCACCCCCCTACTTAACCACTCACAACCTGAACCCCATATAAATCTCATTATTCTTCCCAGGAACCTACGCACATCACAACCCACCAGTGGATATACTGACCCCACATGCCACAATTTACTATAGATCAATACATTTACCACTATCGCCCTCTGATGTAAAGTTAAATTCGCCGCTCTCATACTCGACAATCGACTTAACACCCCATCCATCACCATCTTCGAATTCACCACCCTCGCCTCCTCACACACCCGCATGTATACTACACCGCAAATTTTCAACCTATCCACAAGTTTCCCCACTGCCACAACTCCCATCCCCACCCTCCTCCCCACCTCCATGTACAATGATTTCTCCATTTATTTTCATACCTGTTGCTTCTCCAAAAAACCCCACCACCCTCCCCACTGCCCCTAAATCCCGCCTATCCCTAACTAAAACCGTGGTGTCATCCACATATCCCACAATACCCTATCGACCGTCACATTTCCCTCAAGACATCTCCTTATCTCCCTATAGAGGGGATCCTGAACACAGGCAAACAACAACTGCGAAATAGGACACCCCTGCCTCAATCCCCTTGCCATTTCAATATGTCTCCCTAAAAAACCATTCACCTGCACACGCGCTCCCTCATATAATGACTGTGCCCATCCCACCACTTCAGCCCCGAACCCCTGCCATCTCATGAATCTCCACAATGCCTCTCAGTGAACACTATCATATGCGGCCCTCCAATCTAATGCTAAAACCCCAGCCTCCTCTTCCATCCGATTCCAGTCAATGAAATCCCTGATACGCCCGTGTCCCTCATACATTGATCTGCCCGGAATCCCATACTGTCCCTCATCTATCACCCTGCCAACCACACTCTTCAGACGATTCCCCAATATTTTCGCTTAGATCTTATAATCACAGCACATTAGGGTAAGCACTCTATAATTGGTACACGGTGTTCGCTTCGGCACCAGCACCGCTATGCCTGTCCGCTGTATGTCCCCTAATACCCTTCTATGCTTCATTTCATTAAACAAAACTACCAAAAACCCCTTCAACACTCCCTAATTTTCCACATAAAACTCACAAGGTAAACCATCTAAACCTGGGGACTTGCCTATGCACATGCCCATTACAGCCCTCCATACTTCCTCCTCTGTTATCAACCCTCCCAACTCTCCCCTATCATCATCGTCCAACTCACACCGCACACCCCCTCCCATCACATGTAACGCCTCCTCGTCAATATCCCCCCCCTCCCATCGACTCGCCAAAAAACGCATCTATATATCCACTCATTCCCTCTGTCATCCGCAACATCTGACCCTCCCTATAACCGCCCAGGTCCTTCCCCACCACAACATTCATTGTGCTCATAGCCTCTCTCTTACGTCGCTGCTCACGCAAAACACAGGCAGATGGCCTATCTCCCCACATCACCCTCTCCAATCCCCCAGCCACCCTCGCTCCATCAAAATGCATATTTTGGATGTCCCTGATCTGCTCCTTCAAACCCTCAATTATTTGTACTGGATAGGTCTCCCTAACCCCTACATGACAATCCCTTAATTGCCCTTCCAAATACCTCTGCAACCCATACGATAACCTGCCTTTCTCCCTCCCACACCCAACATAAAACTCCTTAATGCGTACCTTAGCCACTGTATCCACCAAGAAATCACATCTCGCCCGCTTCCCATCCCCCACAAATTTTCCTACAACTCTGCAAAACCCTCCCTTCCCCCTATTTAAGCAAACCCACATTTAACTTCCAATACCCCCCATATCTCCTAGGCAATCCATCCCACGCCAAATTCACTAATACCCCACGATGATCCGAGAATGCCATGTCCACAGTTTCAAATCTCTGTACCTCAACCACTCGATTCGCATATATTCTATCCAATCTTGCAGCATATCCTTTCCTCACAAAAGTATATTCACCTCCACCCCCCTTTACATCTCAACCCCACTCCATAGAGCAGGTCCCCAATGATCCTACCACATGCCCCGCTCCCCGTGGCTCAACATCCCGCTGACTAGTCACACAATTCCAGTCCCCACCTACAATCAACACTACCGGCATCGACCTCAGGTGATACACTAGCTCATCCCTCACAAACCTACTTTTAACTCCCCCATCACCCTCTGCTGGCCCATATACACTCATAAAACCTACGCGTTCCTTACCCCATAAGCCCTCAACTCGAACAATCCTACCATCCCCGCTCACTTCCCAATGGCTCACAACAAACGGGCTGGTTTCCCGAATCAAAACAGCTGCTCCTCCTTTCAACCTACATGTATACCCAACATACACGACATACCCTGCTATGACCAACTCACCACCCATCTTATAATTGTGCTCCTGCACACAAGCCACATCCACCTGATAGCGTCCCAAAACCCCCCCTAACCAATCTCTCTTCCGCACATTACACAAACCATTAACATTGACCGTTAGACACCGGAATAAGACAAAGGTGGCTTTCCCTTGGATACTCTGCCCCATTTATGACTACAACGATAGAAGTGAGAACATACGTTTAAGCTTACAGTGGTTGAATTTGTTCTCATTGATATTTTGTGTTTATAGTAGGATTAAATGTGTATATTGTACAAAGAGTAGCAAGTAATTGGGGGTTTGCTGAATCCCAAATGGTGAGCAAAAGTGAGTTTTTTTTTTTTTTTTATTGAAAACCATACATGAATACATCAGAAACCAAATACACCACACAAAAGAACATCACCTTACATATCCCACTAACAACATATAGTTCACAGACAGGAGCAGCTAGGTCTTTCATTATGAACAGAAACCCTAGAGCAAAATTCCACATGACACAAAGTACATAATGTACAACATATATTAGATGAAGGTGAAACAAGCCATTCCCACCCATAGCGACCTCCCCCCCCCCTTTAAGGACAGGACATGGAACAACTGGTCCCTCATACAGGACTAATTGACACCTTAACACATAACTCATACCAACCTACACCCTATCCCGTACCTTATCCCTGTATATTCTCTCTATAAAATAAAAAACTTATATAATTCACACACCTAGTGCCGGTTAGCACCCAAATCACATCAAAAGCAAATTACCCTTGACACTACGTATGAAAATAAAAAGTCACCTAGTCAAAATGCTACAAAATTAACAATTATTTACAAAACTATAACACACTAGAAAGTGTCTGTTATACAAGAAGCTCACAACACTGAAGCTATACACGTACAAAAATATGACATGGACAATATAGAAATAATCATGCTTATTAACACATCCAACCTCGTCAAAATATATCAGAGTTAATATATCATCATATATATGTGTCCTGACGTATCAGGTCATAGCCCGATGCACCTGAATATAAAATAGAGGGTTTACCTTTAGACCTGACATATCTCCTCCCCACAGATTGCAAATCACCCTGTTCAGTTATAGGATCCGTATCAATATCCAGCACTCCCCGTACCCCACTGGTTCCGCTCACACTGTTAGGTGACCCTTGCTTAACGTCCACCAAAGCCTTTTTACAATTCCTCTGAGCTGGTGTGAGAACATCGTCCTCCTCCATAATCATGGCTCTCTTCCTAGATCCAAAACTAACCTCCATATCAGGTCCCCTATCTTCATTATGTACCATTACTGGCACCTTTTGCACACTCAGATTGGTAATCTCAGGACAGTTGTCCCCCAGTCCGTCCACCACACACAGTATTTCCTCCACCATCTCATTCGAGCCCACCTGCACCTGACGTTGCGAGCCGTCCAACAGCCCACACAGCATCTCTGGGATCTCTTCCACAATACCTAAATCCAGCTCTACATCCGCATTCTCCACTTTTCGCTCCACTGTCCTTTGCACGTCATCCGGTAGTGTCTGACACACATCCACCGATGCCTGCACAATATCACTCCACTTTGCAGTTCCTCTCACGCCCACACCGTCCATCTGTCTCTGTGTGCCTTCATCCACAGCCCCAACAGTATGCCTGTCATCCTGTCTCCTCCCCTGTCGCTTAGCACACTCAGCTGCAATGTGATCATATGAGCTACATATACGACAAGTTCTACGTTGACCCACATAAGTGACGTAAACCTGCGTTCTAAAGTCAGGCAACACTACGTAGGAAGGTATGGCCCTCCTCAGCGTCATTTTCAAATTGAAAGATCCCTCCGGTGTTCCTTCGTAGAAACCGTCGGACCATCTACCCATGACTGCATAATGAATGATTCCATAAACCTTAAAGGCCTCTCTCACATCATGTTCGTCGGCCTCAAACGGTAGGTTACGTATACGAATCCAAGTATATTGTCGTGATACGTCTTTCAATTTAACCTCCACCGACTCGTTGACCTGTAGACGTCTATCCTCAAACGTGTTGTCATTAGCTTCACGAAGATTCTCACACTGCCGTTGAGGGCTATGCCGTAAATATCGCCCTTGTCGATGCCATACGTGTCTCTAATGATAGCTGGTAACAGGAGAGTTGCGTTATTTGGATAAATAGCCCCACGAACAAGCTCCACACAGACAGTGTTAATGCGCCGTCGATACTGCTCTGCCATCCTGCTTTGAAAACAAGTAGTTACCACTGCTCCACAAGAGGGCAGACCAGACCACCTGCCACGGCCAAGGCTGGGCAGCGAGTGAAAGTGAGTGTAGATTGGGGGGGGGGACATGTGATTATACCATAACAGATTTTACATATGGTGATGCAAGTTGCATCATTGCAGGGTTTTTATAATTATATGTCTTGCATAAGGATATAGGAGTAAAGGTTAATTTATACAGTGTGAGTTGTGAAGGAATTAAAAAATGTGAACTAGGGTTTACAGTAATATATATAATTTTTGTACATATTAAGTACAAGTGATGTTTATGATGGTCATGTATCAATTGTCATAGGACTGCACCTTTGTACATATGTTTGTGACCTTGATGTATTAGGAATATTGGTTAGTGTATGTGTGGTGTTAGTAGGAGGTTGTAGAGGTACATAGCTTGTGTTTGACATATTATATATTGTGTCGGGTTTAAACAGCTTAACATTGAATAATTGATTGTCACCTATTTATTTGTTAAGATGTATTTTTGACATATGTAAAATTGTCCATAATGTTTTTAAATAAAAATAAAAAAAAAAAAAAAAAAAATTATGACTCATTTTTGAATCCTCACTTGGAATGCCCCCGGCATTCCTCGCAGGCCTTTGTCCTTTAGGCCCCACACCACCCTCATGTACCACAGCTGCCCACAGCTTTTTGCCAGGCCTTTGCGCTGGTGTTAGCACATCCTCTGGATCCGACATTACAGCTGCTCGTTTCCTCGACCCTAGGTCCACCTGCATGTCAGCCACATGCCCCTCCTCCGCATGAACATCCACTTCCACAACACCTGTCTGTATGAACTCTTCGCCCATTGCCCCACCACTCGCCTGAACGCACTCCACAGCTGCAGTCTCTTGACTCAGACCAAAGGCCCTGTCCACGCCCTCCTCCGTCATACTGATGATGTCCTCCACCAAGGATCGTGTGGATTCCCCGCCATCGCCTTCCACCCCCTCAGCGACGTCGTCACCGCCCACAGCGGATCTCCCACTCATAGGCGAATTGTCAGGAAGGGTGGCACAGGCCGACACTTGCAAGTCGTCCTGCCCTCCCACCCTTCCCCGCTCGGCGCTCCTATTCGCCTCCTCAGGACTACAGTCATCCTGTTGCGTAGTCCACTGCTGCCTGCTATGCTGGTAAGGAGCACCTCTGGCCTCCTGCCTCCTGTCACACAGGGCCGCCATGTGTCCATATCCCTCACATAGGCGACACGTCCGTTGTTGGCCCACATGTGTCACAAAAACTTGCGTGCGAAATTCCTCTAATATTACATAAGACGGGATGGGGTACTTAAACAAACAAACAAACAAACAAACAAACAAATTTTATTTCATTGCAGGTTACATGGGTATGGGAAATTACAATGTAAATTGAGTGCAAGGAGAGCCACTGACATGCCATGGCATTAGGGGCAGCTTATTCTAGTCCTTAAAAACTATGTACTTAATATTAGAGAAATTTATTGAGTTTATTCTAGTTAAAAATTATTTTCAAAATTACAATATGATGAAATTTTACTGTTTAAATTATTATATAATGATATTAGATCTTAGATTGTTACAGGTGTTAAGATTCTTGAATGATAATATGGAATTGAGATTATCTTAAGGAAAATAACATTGAGCATTTTTGACATTAACTTATAATATGAGTAGGGGGTAACATAATAGTAACATATTATTAAAAATTGAGATTATCGTATAGGAAAGTAACAATGAGCATTTTTCAAAGTAGTTTATAGTATGATCA
>WNWK01039664.1:0-17350 GCA_009830355.1 Cherax destructor
CCTGAAGTTCTATGACATCTATGTTTGAACCCAATTATCCTACCTATCTTCGTGTCGTCGGCGAATTTGCTCATATCACTAGTAATTCCCCTCTCGGTCATTGATATATATTATAAATAACAATGGGCCTAAGACTGATCCCTGTGGAACACCCTTGTTACAAGTCCCATTCGGTTTAACCCCATTTATGCACACTCTCTGCTTCCTTTTGGGTGAGCCATGACTCGATCCATGACAGATTTTTTCCCCCAATGCCATGAGCTGCCACTTTCTTTAACGGTCTCTGGTGCGGTCTCTATCAAAAGCCTTACTAAAGTCTAAATAAACAATATGGGAATTCTTTATCGTGATCAACAGCCTCAAAAGCTTTAGTGAAGACGGTTAATAAATTAGATAGGCGGGAAACGCCCCTTGAACCCATGCTGGTATCAAATCAAATTATGGTTATCTAGATGGCTTCTAAAAATTCAGCTATAATTGACTCTAAATTTGCCTACAATTGGGTCGGCATTGGTTTGGGTAGTGACTTGTCCCCTGCTTTAAAAATAGGAATTACATTGCCACCATATAAAGACACACACCTGTTTGAAGAGATAAATTAAAATGTTACTTAATGGTTCACAGAGTTCCTTTTTGCATTCCTTAAGAACCCTTGAAAAAAGCTCATCAGGACCCGGCGTTTATTTTGTTTCAGTCGGTCTAGTTGTTTCTAACCATTTCGCTAGTGACTGTGATATTACATAATTTATCTTTTCTGGGCCTCTGAAAAAATTAATTACGGGGATATTATTATGTCTTCCTGTGTAAAACGAGAAAAATAATTTTAAAAATGACCATATCATTCGCGCCTTTTTATGTTGATGAACATCCCAGAATAGTTTGTTGTCTGTGTTTGTTTTCTGTGATTTGCTAGACGATTCTCATGTTATTTATTCCGTTGACATTCTCTGAAATAAATCAGGCCTTCTCTTCCCAGTCTTTCGTTTTGATTGAGGTCTACGGTCTTTTGCTCGTCTTCCTATGTTTCTGATCTTCCTGTTCTCCCTTAATCTACATTTTGTATTTGCATGGTTTTAATTCCAAAGCCCCTTATCTTACCCAGTCATATAGCTTTAGATCTTTTTTGTAGTTTTCCTTGACTTCATCTTTTTTATTATCCTCATTAATATTTCATCTGCAGCAAACAGGGTAACGGTTGTCATTAAATAAACTAAAGACAATAATGGGTCTCATTAATAACCTTCCTGACCCTGCACTTTACTATTCCCATTCTGATATATCTTCTGGAAGAGAAAAGTTTCTTTCCTCTAAAGTACTCATTAATTTACAGTTCTCGACTTCACCTCAGTTTTTTTGTCCCATTTTCTTGTGGGGTATATTAACATATGCCTCCTTTCAGTGAAAAAAAGTGCAATCCACACCCCCATCCTCTCTTACTTCTATTTTGCCAAACAATTTCTAGCTGGGATCAGAGGTCACGTGTGGTCACTGTCCTGCTTCTGGGAATTAGCTGGGGTGTTACTAAGCACCATGGCTTGCTGTGTGTTTTGGAATCTCATGTTAAAGTATTGAAGGGAGGTTCTACTTTCAGGAGGAGGAGGTGGCTTCCCTAAATGGGTTTGGGGAGTGAGGGGAGATGGTTGGGCTGATGGGGGAAAAAGATACCAGCAGTGAGCTAAGAGTTGCAGCCGCTTTAAGTGGCAAGTGGTTCACATTTCAGGAAGAAGGAAGATAAGGAAGGTTAATAGAGAAGATGTGAAGGTAGGAAATCGATTCTCTGTTCTCCAGGACGAGTGTACTTCAGTGGTTAGTGAGGTTAAAGGTATCACTGACTTCCCTGATAATCAAGGTAAGAATATTCTAATTGTGGGAGACTCTCAGGTAAGATATATGGACAGAGATATGAGGGTCAGACAAAGGGTGTCCCTCCCAGAAGCTGGTGTTGGTAACATAGTCAGCAGGTTGGATAATATTATGTCAGGTGGAAATGACATCGGGAAGGACAGGAGACAGGTGCTACTGGATAAGTACAGGTCAGTCATAGAAGTAGTCACGTCTAAGGGAGGGTTCCCAATCATAGTAGAGGGAATAGTAGAGATAGTAGAGGGCAATGAGTGACTAGCTACCTTAAGGTTTACATTACAAATAGTAGGAGTCTAAGAAATAAGATAGATGAGCTAAGATTACTTGCAAGTGCAGGTAATATAGATATTATTGCTATAACAGAGACCTGGTTCAACTTGAAAGATAGAGAAATAATGCCTTCTGAATGGAACATACAGGGTTATAAACTATTCCACACTGATAGGGTCAACAGGAAGGGTGGTGGTGTGGCGATGTATGTCAGAGATAATTTAAATTGTTGTGTTAGACAAGATATAAGATTAGAAACATCAGACACAGAATCTGCTTGGCTACAGTTTCTCAAAGGTCGTGAAAAATTAATTTTGGGTGCGATTTATAGGTCCCGAAACCATGAGAGGGAGTACGGTATGTTGTTATGGGACGATATTCACAAAGCGTCTAGATATGAAAATGTTGTGTTAATGGGAGATTTTAACTTTAGACAAATTGATTGGAACAATGTTGTGGAAACTTTTTTAGTCACTAAAAGTTCCACAGGGTAAGGGAGCCGTCAGGAGCCTTACACGTGGATCGCCCTCAGGTTTATAAACCCACACACCCAACAAAACATACGCACACTCCAGCTGATGACGGTGACTATTGTGTATATATTTAATTGATAGATTTATCCACCTAGGAACACCTAGGCAAGTTTGTACAGCTAGAGACTAACAGTAGGATTATTAAGGCAACGTTAGATATTAATAGTGTAGCTCTAGCACCCTAATATAGGTAGTTATAGGCCTGAATAGGCAAGCATTAGGTTATGTTAGCTAGAGACAACTGGCAGCCCACACTTGAATCTAGGCAGTGTGGTAGTCAGAAATTGTGACCTACGTTCTTACCAGACCAGACCCCACACGAACAAGACGTGCTGAGATTAGGCAGCACCCCCCGTGACCCAACATCTGTCCTGGGGCGCGGAGGAGATCCCGAAGTACCGTGGACATCTGCCTCCATCCAGACCCTGTCACAGTAAGACTGGCTTTCTTCCTCTCAGTATCTGGCCAGTTTTCTGGGAAACGTTAGTGAGTTATCTGTGGGTCTTAGGCGGACGGACGACTGTGTTGTATGTACCAAACGTCGTCTCTTAAAGTTAAAATCTAAGCTAGTTTACTTATGTTATTGCTAAGGGCTTCCCAAAACCAGGGAACTCTGAGGTGCAGACAGGACACTAATTACACCATCTTTTGCAGACAAAGTTTCTTCACTGCACATGGTGTTAGGAGGGGTTATATATAAGGAAGACCAGGACACATAGCCACCCTTTTTTCCAATAGTAATCTCCCTTCTAGTATTGTGTAGGCAGTGTGGGGTTCCCCTTACTGCAATCAGCCTAGAAATTTGTACCATAGCCACTGAAGTCTGAAAAGTGTCTCAGAGTGTCGGTGTCAACAGTGCTTGCCCAGAGTGCAACTTACAAGAGGCCAGTCAAACAAGTTTCTACAAATGTGATGGAAATCTTGAGTCTAGTGACTTTCTTGATACGGTTCATGATTGCTTTTTAAAACAGTTTGTACAGAACCAACTAGAGAAAACAACCAGCTTGACTTGGTTCTTGCCAACAAAGAATCACTAGTTAATAATCTTGAGGATAATAATAGCTTTTAGGAAAGCAATCACAAATCATTGAATTCAATATATCATGGAATTACCAGATAACTGCAATCAAGTCTCTGTTCCAAGACTTTCAACGCTGGCCGACTTCATGGGGCTCAGAAATTACCTGGGTGGGCTAATGGGATGACCTTAATATGGGTCAGGTAGGTGGGCTGGTTGCCAATATGACGTATTACAGAGCATAATGCTAGCTGCCCAGACAACTTTTGTTCCAGTAGGAGATAGATCTAACAAAAATGATCCAAAATGGATAAACAATAGATTAAAGCATCTCACTGGTCAAAGAGAGGCATATATAGGCGTATCAAAAGAGGGAAGGGCAGTTAAGAAATCAATATATTCAATTAAAGAAATAAAAAAAGGAATAAGAAAACCAGAAAGGGATTATGAGGCTAAAGTCCCAAGGAATTCGAAGACTAACCCGAAAGGTTCTTTCAGGTATACAAGTAAGATTAGGGACAAGATACGCCACTTAAGAGTAACTCCCAGGTCAGATCACTGACAGAGATAAAAGAAATGTGTGAACTTTTCAATGCCTACTTCCTCTCAGTTTTTACTCAGGAAGATACTAGCGAAATTCCAGAAATAATAAATTATGCAGAACAGGACGATAATAAACTATGCACTATTAGGGTAACTAGTGACATGGTTCTCAGACAAATAGGGAAATTAAAAAATAACAATTCCTCAGGTCCTGATGAACTGTTTCGCTGTATAACCCCTGTGGTTTAGCTCTTCTATTTGATTATAATAATATATTATAATAATAATGATGAACTGTTTGCGAGGGTTTTAAAGAAATGTAAAGAGGAACTTAGGATACCTTTTCAATATATCACTACAAACTGGCATAGTGCCAGACAAGTGGAAAATGACAAATGTAATATCTATTTACAAGGCAGGTGACAGGTCCTTAGCTTCGAACTATAGACCAATAAGCCTTACCTCCATAGTTGGTAAATTTATGGAATCAATAATTTTCCCCTCAAGGGAGGTTCCTTGACGCTGGTGAGGGGCTCTTGATCTAGGGA
This sequence comes from Cherax destructor, assembly GCA_009830355.1. Taxonomy (NCBI): domain Eukaryota; kingdom Metazoa; phylum Arthropoda; class Malacostraca; order Decapoda; family Parastacidae; genus Cherax; species Cherax destructor. Next base: position 4,776 of record WNWK01039664.1, read on the forward strand.
ATTGGATCTGTGCTCCAGTTCCCTGAATTAAGCCTGAATACCTTCCACATCCCCCCACAGTCGCTGCATAATCCTACGGGTTTAGCGCTCCCCCTTGATTATAATAATAATAATAATAATGGAATCAATAATTGCCGAAGCAATTTGTAGTCATCTTGAAAGGCATAAATTGATTAATGAATCTCAGCACGGTTTTACAAAGCGGCGTTCCTGTCTTACGAATTTACTAACTTTTTTCACTAAGGTATTTGAGGAGGTAGATCATGTTAATGAATGTGATATTGTGTTTATGGACTTCAGTAAGGCTTTCGATAGAGTTCCACATCAGAGGCTGTTGAGAAAACTTAAGGCACACGGAAGAGGAGAAAATTTGTCCTGGTTAGAGGCATGGTTGACAAATAGGGGAGAAATCAGAATGGGGGCACGTCACTAGCGGTGTTCCTCAGGGGTCAGTGTTGGGCCCCTTGCTGTTCACAAATTACATGAACGACATAGATGAGGAAATAAATAACGACATAAGCAAATTTGCTGATGACACCAAAATAGGCCATCCATTTCATTCAAATGAGGACATTAGAGCACTCCAGGATTATTTGAATAGACTGATGCAGTGGTCGGAGAAGTGGCAGATGCTGTTTAATATAGACAAATGCAAAATTCTAAATGTTGGACAGGAAAATAACCATGCCACATATAAACTAAATAATGTAGATCTTAATATTACGGGTTGCGAAAAGGATTTAGGAGTTCTGGTTAACAGTAATCTGAAACCAAGACAACAGTGCATAAGTGTTTGCAATAGAGCTAACAGAATTCTTGGCTTCATATCAAGAAGTATAAATAATAGAAGTCATCAGGTTGTTCTTCAACTCTATATATCTTTGGTTAGGCCTCATTTAGATTATGCTGCACAGTTTCGAGTGTGGATGGGTGTGAGTTGGACCTGACTAGCTTGTGCTACTGGTCAGTGATCTCCTCCTTTAAGTGAATGTGACTGACCTGACTAGGTCAAGGCATTGGCAAGTTGGTGGAAGGTGGGCCTGCCTCGCATGGGCCCCGTGGGTCTGCAGTGTTCCTTCTTTCTTATGTTCTTATGAAGACAAGAGATGACGTCCTGAACCCATGTTTGTTATCACTATAAAACCACTTCTCACCAATTCTCCACCACTCATCTTCTGATTGTCCTCTCCATCATTCCCCATGAAATGATGTCAGTGGAATTATCTGTAGTTCAGCATTTCCTGTCTGTCTTTGGGATTACATTTGCTGTTTTTCCAGTCCAACACTGTCCCATTTTCCACGGCTTGTGTATTAGCTAGTAGTTTGGACAGTGCTTCTGTTTCCTTTGGAGAATCCATGGTGATACCTTGTTTGGTCAGAATATGTTTAATGTATCTAGCTCTATTAAAAAATGTTTTTACTACTTAAATCCTATTTTTGGTTGCAGGGGTCGAGTCATAGCTCCTGGCCGTGTTGTGTTTATGAGGTCTACTTCCTTGTTTCCATTTGAACACCTCTTTAAATATTTCATCCACAAATCGTCTCCCTTTACTCTCCCTTCCGTTCTTTACCTTAGTTTTCATGTGCTCCTGTCATTCTCAAAATGCGTTCACTTCTCTCCTCTCCCTTCATATTTATTTTTTTTTAATACGTGTTTTGTTATCAATTGTCCTTCCATTTCAAAGTTTCCTCTTTTGCACTTTTCTTTCATGCCTCTCCGCATCTTTGATTAAACAAGAACTCTGTTTGTTCTTGCTATATTTATTCTTCTACTGGTAAGAAGTTCCTCTCTTTCCTTTCCAATAGGTACTCCATTCTCATCCACTTCTCGTGCACTCCACCAGGCATTCTGTCAATTTCTTGTTTCCAGATATCAAAGTTCATAACCTTATAGTTTATAGTGCCCAGGGACTCAATATACCCTTTTCATCTCTCCAACCTTGCTGACTCATCTCCTGTTTTTTTTTTAACACAGGGTTTTACAAGGTTAGGGGATTCCCAACTTTTTAACTAAAGCTGGCCCAATACATCAGCTAATTTTAAAGCATTTCTATTGTTATGAAAATACAGATAGAAAAAGGGGATGAAAGTTGGAGACCCTGTGGGCCAGCAATTTCATTTGATCAACTCACTTTATTTCCTAAAATATCATTATGAGTACAGAACATGTTCCACACTAAAACACATTCTAGGAATATATGAGCTCAGATTGGGATGTTCTGGAGAAAGGACGGCCAGAGTGAAGTTGCTGTTTGCTCATATCTTGTTGGTAAAACTCACTTCTCACTGTCCTTAGGGGTACTTGTACTTTGACAATTTGGCTTTGTCATAACCCCCAAGGCCGCCCACATCCTCAGTGTTGAAGGCTCTGCTGAAATGACAAATCTACCCCAGGATGGATCGGGCGAAGATAAAACGTTTGCTCTGTTCTCTACTCTGTCAAGAAGTCGCAGACGAGATGGGGAAAGGCAACCCAAAAAGTGGAACATACTCAAGGTGAGCGTACTTGTGCTTCTCGCATCTGCTGTCGGGGAATGTGGGGGTCTCAAATTTTCGTAAGCTTCCTGGTGCCTTGTTTGCGATATATCCGTGGTTCTTCATGGTCAGTCTACCTGGAGACATGGATTTTTACCTGGAGACCTGGAGTTTACCTGGGGGGGTTTCGGGGAATCAACGCCCCCGCGGCTCGGTCTGAGACCAGGCCTCATGGTGGAACAGGGTCTGATCAACTAGGCTGTTACTGCTGGCCTTGCGAAATGACGTCCCAAGAACCACGGCCCGGCTGGTCAGGTCTGACTTTGGGTTTGTCCAGTGCCTTCTTGAAAACAACCAGGGTTATTGGTAATCCCCTTATGTTTTTAAGGGAAAAGGATTGGGGGCCCCCGGGCCATTGTACTTATGTACTCGTGGCGCCCCTGTTTTTTTTTTGAAATTTTCATCTCCTGCCGAGTCTTTTGCTTTCTGGGAGCGATTTTCGTGTGCAGGTTTGGTACCAATCCCTCCAGGATTTTCCAAGTGAAAATATCATGTATCTCTCTCGCCTGGGTTAAAAAATACAGATAAAAAAACCTTTTTAAAATTTTCCCCGTAATTTAGGTGCCTTATCTTTTGTGTGCTGTAAAATTTTTTTTACACTTTAAAAGGGCAAACAATGCCCCCCTTAAGGGGGCTGTTAGTGTCCCGCAGTATTCCAGCCTAAGAGAGAACAAGCATTTAAAAAAGAATCATCATGGGTTGGGGGTCCCTATTTTTAAAATTCTTATAATCCATCTATCTTTTCCCCAGATGCGATGATAAATTTTTGTGATCTTTGAAGGCAATCTGACATTATCCTCCCAGGCCTTCCCCCATTATTTTTTTACTCTTTGTATGATTAAAAATTTTTCTTACCCAAAACTTTTTTAAATTTTAAAAAGTTTTCCATTTGGGCGGGGAAAATTTTTCCTCGTTGAACTTCATATTTTTTGGGGGGGCCCCCTTTGAAGATTTAGTTGATGTCCGCTTGGAGTCTTTTCGGTGTCATCGATGGAGGTCACTACCAGGGTGGTTTTCATACGAAAAAAAGGGAAAACACGGGCTATGGCTTATCTCTGTCTAAGTGAAATGAGGATGAGGAATGGGGAAAGGGGTGATTCCCCCTGCCTTGTGGAACGGCCCTTTTCCCTTTTCCCGGGGGCTTTACTCTTTTTTACTATTCCTTGTTCTTTTTTCAGGAAGTTATAGATCCATCTACTAATTTTTTCCCGTTATTCCTTTATCCGCATTTTGTCCCAACCCCCATGGTCACATTTGCCCGGTTTTTTAAAGTAAAAATTTAAATCATTGTTTTTTTGTTTATCCTCTACAGCACCCCCTGACCTTGTCATAGGGGAACAAGAAAAAGGGACAGGCAGGAGCGCCCAAAACCCCTGTTGCCTTGGGTTTTGTAACTGATGGGTATCTAGGTGGTTGGCGATTTTTGCAAAAACCCCCCTAAAAAATTTTTATGATATGGGATTTTTAGTGCTATCGGTCTGTAGTTCTCTGTAATTGCTTTACTGCCACCTTTGTGGAGTTGGGCTTTCTTTTGTTTTTTTTGTGTGTGACCCCGTGTCCATCTTCTTCTCCATAGAATGCTGAAGGCACGCAAGGGGAAGCCCTTGCATTTCTTAATAAACCCCCGGATTCCCCAATAGTCTCGGCCTGGGGCAGAGTGCGGGGGTATGTTTTTTGTGTTTTTACAAATTTTTTGTTTAGGGGGGAAAATTCCATTTAGGATTTATTCATTTGGATTGTCGACATTTAGTCTGGGCAGCGGCTTGCTGAACCGGGTCGTTTAAAAAGACTTTAATATCTCCTCATTTCTTTGAAGCCATCTGTGTTTGTCCCCCCCCCTTGGAGGCCCAATACTGGATTTTTTTTTCCTTAGATTTGGAAAGAAAAAAAATATTTTTTTTTGTTTTCAATTTCCTTGACTACTAAAAAAGGGGTCCTATCCTGTCGTTTAGAGGGTTAAAAAAGTTCATCAGGCAGATACCCTTGTCTGTCCTTGACCAGGGACCACCAGGTTTTGGAGCCCACTCTACCTGAAGCCATCTTTATTTTTGTGTCCACCTCCCATTCAGAGATGGCCCACGGAACTTCACCCATTTTTCCCTTTTTGGGTTTTTTTATTCCCCTTCCTTAATTATTGTCTCCTGTAAGATTCCTTCAGCTTTAGTTCGATATTTGCAATTTCATTGACTAGTGCCTCCCTTCACATTTCATATTTGGGCCCCCTCTCAAAAACCTTGACTCTTCGCCTTGGTCTGTAGGGGGGAACGTCTCTCTTTTCTAGTTTACATCTTCTTTTTTTTTTTCTTAATGAAATGTGCCTTGAGCAATCTCAAAACCCCACAGGGTTTTTTTTTTCTAGGGATATCTTCCCAGCTTGTTTCTTTAAAAGGACATGGTTGTCTTGCCCCATTGTTTTTTTTGTTATTGAAATTGAATATTAAAAGGAGCCTTCATCCCCATCATTTTTTGCTGGTCAGGCCCCCAGTGTAAAAAAATTAAAAATTTTATGTTGTGATCTGAGTGTTTTTTTTTTGATATGGTTATTTGCGTATCAGATCGTCTTTTTTTAGTGAAGATGGGGCCCCAGCAAATTTTCTAGTCTTGTAGGCTCTAATATTTGCGGGTTTTGGGAAACCCCAAATTTAACCCCAAGGATGTCAACTTCCCCCCCGGGTACTAACACCCCCCCATTCATACTTTTTCCCCCGGCATTATCATCATGGTCCCGGGGGGGCCATCATCATTTTTTTTTTCTCAGGAGTCAATGTTACTCGCCATCGGTTTCCTCAGACTAATATAGCTCTTAGCTCGTGACTGATGTAGTTTAAAAAGGGGGATTCCTCTTTGGGGAATATGGAAATGTCAAATTGAATCTCTGCATTCATGGTATTCTGGGATGAGATGAAGGTCATTAAGGGGTAGACATTTTTTTAACCCCTATGGCCAAAAACACGCTTCCCGGGGCCCTTTTTATTAGGGTGTCTTGCTGACTCTGTCCCATTGAGAACTAAAATTTAAAAGGGATCTATCTTGAATTTAATCTCGGGGGAGAAAAGTGTAGAACCTGTAATTCCCAGTGCTTTCTTTGGGGAAGAGTCCCTTGTGCCATACTAGGTCAGCACCAGCAATTTTTTCCGTGCCCACACGGCGGACTTTAGATTCATCAAGTGACTGGTGTCATTATGGTGGAAAAACAGTAGATCAGAAGCAGAAATAACCTTTCTTGGGGAACCATATTGATGGTCACAAAGAGTGAGTGGTAGTCGAAAATCTCTGTCATTTTTATCGAGATTATTGTCTCAAGGAAAATTTTTAAGTGATTGACAGGAGTGATCTGGTCTGTAGTTGCTGTTTTTTTCTCTGCTCTCCTTTTTTTAACAGGGACTACATTTTTTCCCCTTTCCACAGAGGTCATTTCACTGTACTAGGGTGCTGAAAGATGCAGTTGGGGAGCAGCTAGCTGGTCCAAAAACTACTCAGCAATCTTGGGCTCAACTTGTTTTGGGGCCCCAGCATTTTTTTTGGGCAATCATTTTTAAAAAAAATCCCCCTCCTTTTGTGACCACTGAAAGCTTTGACACAATTCTTGCAGCTTCCCCCCCTGGATCAGGAACCTGCATTTTGGTAGTAAAGTGTTCGGCAAACAGGTTTTGGGTTTTTTTGACTATAGTAAGGGGGGGCCCTTTCCCGTCCCTTTAGAGATGGAATAAGTTCATCAGGCAGATAACCTTTTTTGTCCTTGACCAGGGACCACCAGGTTTTTTGGGCCCCCCTACCTGATGCCATCTTTATTTTTTTTTCCACCTCCCCTTTTTAGATGGCCCACTTTTTAATTTTTCCCATATGCCTAGAGGCCTTCCCCTGCAGGTTCCTGTTATAGGTAGTGGGATGTCTCTCATATCTTCTCAAAAACCCAAGGGGAATTAGCAGGCAGCCTCTCTACAATGAAAACCCAACCATGGCTGATCTGTAGGTTTTTTCACATACTGCCGGTGAGGGGGGTGTTCTTGTTGTAGATTTATTATGGTCCCCTGAAGGCATTCCGGTTGCCCCACCGTAGAAGAGCATTCTAGTCGGGGCTGCGAGCTCCCGGAAAAAAAGTGCTGGCCGGGGTTTTTTTTCCCACCAGGTTGTACGTGTGGGGGTTTCCCACCTCGTTCTGTTGGGATCTTCAGTGTCTAAAAACAGCCTTGTGGTCAGACGATCCAACATAGCCGAGGGTTTAAGTGACCCCTTCCCCCTTTGGCCCCATCACTCTCTACTGGGTCAAAAGGGCAGATAAGTAGGGTTTTTTCCCCCCCCAGGTAATAATGGCCTGTTAACCTGATCATAATGGGGCTTGGAGCGAAAATAAACTCAGCAGTAGTCTTTAAAAGTGTTTTTCCTTCACCAGTTATAACGTACTCTTTGCTCCCCCCCCACCCCAAAAAAGGTCTAATGGCCAGGATTAGGCTTCCACCTCCATGGGTAAAATGCCTCCATGGCACGGTAAAATAATGGAACCGCCTTTCCCTCTCCCCCCCCTCTAACTCATTGGGTGAAAATTTAACTTTTTTCCCCGACATAAAACAAACTCTAAACATAGGCCCCGACAGCAGACAGTAGGGCTAACGTAGGTTAAATATATTGGGAGTAACAAAAAAATCCCCCCCTAAAAAAAAAAACCAAAAAATTTATAACCCCAAAGGGGGAAAAAAAATAAAATTTTCAGTCCGTAAACATCCCCAAACCCAACCCATTTTAGTATCAGCCAGCAATATGAATAATTTTAATATTGTAAGGCTGCAGCCGAACTCCCCAACCCCGAGTCTTGTGTTGTGGTTATTCATAGCGTTGAAAACCAGAGGGTTGTGGTCACTGTAGACTGTGACCACATAAATGGGGTCCTACGTAACCAAAAAACTTTAATGCCAGTATCAGGCGGGGGGTTTTTTCAATTGTGGAGTAAAAACCCTGGTGAGGGGGGTATTTAGCAGAAAAAAAAAACCCAGGCTGCAAACATTCATCTTCCCCAGATTGCAGAAGTACTGCCGCTACCCCTGACTTACAAGCATCAACCTGTAATGAAAAAGGTTTTAAAAATCAGGAGATAAAAAGGGGGTTTCAGTACAAGGTTTTTTTTGGGTTTTTACGAACGCATCTTGACACTCTGGGGTCCCAAAAGGGGGTTTTTACTGGTAAGTAAAAAGGTTAGGGGTACGATATCCCCAAAATACTTACAAAAATCTTTTAAAAAACCCCCCACCATACCGGGGAAAGTTGGGGGGTTCCCCCATCATGAGGTACTAGATAATTTGTAATGGCAAGAATTTTAAAAAAATTTGGGGGGGCCCTTTGCCACTACCTACTTCAGGGCCCCCAAAAAAATTAAAGAAAATTGGAAAAAAGGTGACTTAGATAGGTTAAAAAGTTTTTTGGAAATCTGAAATTCCCCCCAAAAAAACCCTTTAATCTGGACATATGTTGGCCCCCAATATCCGACACAACAACAATATCACCCGGAAAAAGGGGGGTTCTTTTTACGAAGGAAGATTTTCCCCTTGCCTTATCTGTTCAAGGTACCTGATAGAAACCCTTTTAAGGGGTCCAGTTTAAACACAAACGAAGTCGTTATTTCTTTTCAAACGTGGCAGGGGGGGGGGGTTTTGGAAAGTGACCTCATTCTTGCAATAATGCACGGGGAAGCCCCCGGACTTGATGACTCCCCCAACTAACCCATGCTCTAACAGAAATTCTACCTCCTGCAAAATTTTCCTCTTTTTTTTGGGGTTTAAAACTCTGTGGGGGTTTAAAGGTTTAGGGCTCCAAACATCTACATCATGATATCCTTGTGTACATTTTTCGGAACATCCGAAAAGATATCAGGGTAAGACTGTGGGGGGGCAGTTTAACTTGTTACTTGATTCTTAGGAAAACCCCCCTTAAAAAAGGGTAGGGTCCTTGAGGAGGACCAATTTTGGGAAAAACGTTTCAGGAATAGAGTGCAAGGGGGCAGGGTCGTCTACAGAGGCAGAGGCAAGGGGATTACGGGGGTTTATCTGGGGGTTATATGCTTTAATCTGATTAATGTGGTATGTTTTACTCTTTGAGGTCTTGTCCAAGGGGGAACTACCCACATAATTTAAAAAGATACTTTCTTTACAAGCTGCATAGGTCAGTAAAAATAGCTTTTTTTGGGTTCCCTGCACTAACACCTTTTTTTCCTGGATGGAAAAAGGGCGAAACTTTGAACTCTGTTTCATTGTATTTTGAGCTGCTTTTAAGTTGGGGTTAGCCAACTGACTTGCTACCTGCAACCTTGGGAAAAAAGGGGGTTTTGAAAAGTTATGTAAGCGTCTTCTCCCTCCCCCCTTTCCTTGAACATTCGAAGAGGACCTCGTACGTTGTGCCCAAAGATCAGCTCAAACGGACTGTACCCTGTGGACTCCTGTACAGTTGCTCTCATTTTGGGAAAGCAACAGGTACGTATTCATCCCCCTCTGTAGGAAAATGCATGCAAAAAAAATTTTCATCATTGTTTTTAATGTCTGATGGAATCTTTCCAAGGGCCTTGGGATTTGGGGGGATAGGCAGTGGAAAAATTTTTTAATTATTCCCAGCCTAGTTAATGCTTCCCCCAAAAAGCTTTTTAGTAAAAAATTAGTACCGGTCCCCCGAATAGACTAAGGAATGCCGGGAAAAGGGAAAAAAAAACCCTCAGTTAAGGCCCCCAAAAATGGCTTTAGTATTGTTTTTGCGCATTAGGATTGCCTCTCCGGGGGTTATCATGAGTTGGGGTAACGTGGATCATTAGTTGGTTGATGTCGTCGTTCACCTTCGTCCTGGCACTTCGTCCTCCCCAACAGGAACTCTTCTTTAACGATCTATGCTAATGCAAGGCTGTTGAGAAGAAAGGAAGGGCCGCTCGGACAAGGAGCGGTTGGGGTTTAAAAAAAATCAGCCAACCTGGCTGCTTCCCCAAGCAGTAACCAACGAATGATCTTGAAGAAAAACTCGAACCTCTGGTCCAACAGATTCCATGGGGGTTTCCACCAAGATTAACTGGACCGGGTCCCAAAAAATTAGTGACACCAGTTCCCTTTGGGTTCCACTTGTTGAATACTTCCGTCTGCTGTCTTAAAAAATCAACAAAAAGACCCACCTGTCGTTAGCCTAGTTTGAATTCCCCCCTGTTTTTTGGGGAAACTGATGGGGGCCCAAAGGGAACCGGGGTTTTTTATCACTCGATAGTTACCAAAATTGTTTTTCTAAAAGGTTTGGTAGCTTTTTCTATTCAGGTATTTACAGTGCAGTTGAAAATCTGGTCTTTGATTCCGATAGTAGAAAAGCGGAACCCTCTGGGGAAAATTGACCTATTACCATATGGGTATTGTAATGCAGGTGATCCATAAAATTTTAAACTGAAAGGGGTTTAAAAAGGGTGCCTCTTCACCGCACACAAAAAACTTTTCTGCCTACCCCATGAGTTGGCGTAAAATGTTATGTTAGATGGTTGATACTTTTAATCTTCTCCTGAATGGAAAAGGGAAATAAAAATCAGTAAATCAAAAAAATTTTAAAAGGGTTACCCACTCATGTCCCCCAGCATTTAAAAAATAAGTTTTCTACGTATGTGAATGCATCAAAAAAATGTTAGATAAAGTAGGAAGAATACATAGAGAGAAACAAGGTGATCCTCTCATGCGTTTTTTTTTTAATTAAGGTGAAAAAAGGGGTTCTTTAGGGGCCAGAGTCAATATGGAAAATCGTTGAAGGAGTGAAAAAAGGAAACATTTTCCCCCTTTTGGATTTGCAGATAAATTTTGTTGGTAGGGGATGGGATCTGAAAATGCCCAATCTAAAAAGGTTTTTTGGGGGTTGCATCAGGGGGGTTAGAAAAAGGGGGGCCCCAAAATTTTCTTCTCTGAAGTGTCGGACGGTACCAAAAGAAAAGAAAAATATCGATGGGGGACGGGGGGCCCTTTGGGGAAAAGGGCTAGTCAAACGACTTAAACCCACCGGGATATATAAATATCTCAGAATGCATTTCTTCTGCTCGGGGGAAGGAAAAACCCCCCTTTGGAGAAATTTTACCCAAAAATTTTTAGTCGTCTCGACCAACCCCTTTTAAAATTCCCCGGGAAAATTTTTTTAATCATCATTTAATTCCTGGTGTAATTCATTCTACTGTGATTGCCGGGGGTGTCCCCGAATACACTGAGATCATAAACTATGATAGTAAAAAACAATAGTCAGGAATATTTAAAAGGGGTTTTTAAGGAAAACCATCAAATGTGCTATGCCAAAATTTTCCAATGGTGCATTGGGGGGGTTCCTGCCTCTTGACAAAAGTTACAATTCTGACAGAAACCTTTTAATGGTGCTCTCCCCAAAATCACACAAAAAAACAAAATTTTTTGGACGCTAAGTTTCACACGCCCAGCAAACCAACAGTTTAAGGGTAAAGCAGTCGGGGCTTCAAGTTGTAAAACAGCCTTTTCAAAACCCCGCCAGTCTCAAGGAAGCCTGCCAAAAAATTTTTAAGCGTGTTGGGGGACTTCCTCTAGTTTGGTCGCCCATAGTTCTCACTATGTCTCTTCCTTACAATTTTTTTTTATTTGTCATAGTGTTATACATTGTACATATACTTCAAAATTGTATCCGGTGAAAAATATATAATATTTACTCTTTTTGACCCCTTTCTGGGGTTTTCAGTCCCTACCTTGGTAAAAGGTGCCTGTCCCCCAAACCATTGTCAGCGCATTGTCTCTGTGTTGTCTCTACGAGTCTGCTTTTAAACAGGTGTAGTCTTGGGGGCCTTTAACTGCTTGTAGCACGATTAACCAAAAGGAGGAAGGGGGAACGAGCAAAAAAACAGTAATAAATAAATACTTATAAAATTTCCTTCACCAAAACCTTTTGAAATAAATGTACAATGTATATACACCCCAAAAGCGGGGGTTTCTAAAAAAGAGACACTGAGAACTGGGTAACCAAATTTGAGGTAAGTCTGTCAAATGGGGTTCCCCAAATAGTTTTTCAACTTTAGCGGGATTCTTTGTGTTAAAGATTGAACCAATGTGCTAGCATAACAAGGGGGGGCCCGTTTGTTATACTTTTAGCAGCCAGTTCGCTGGGGCCCGAGGACATCCCCTTTTTTTTTGTGTTATTTTGGGGCCAACAAAAAATAACAATCTTAGCATCCACCTCTCCATCCCAAAAAAGGTTCTAAAGCCAAAAGGCTAAGCATCCCTCCCCAAAGGTAGGGGTTTTTCCCCCGTGGCCTGAATTTCCCCAAAGGAACCACCTTTTTTTTTTGGGGCCTCCAACTCAGTAGGTCAGGTACGTTCCTTTTTGAGACAGGAAAAAAAGGGGTATTGTTTTGGGTCCCCAAACACTTGCGAAGGAAGCAAAGTGCCCCCCTCAGTAATAAAAAACCCCATGGGGGGATTTACTCATGCCCCAGCTTCGTGAGTGTATACCCAACTAGTTATGGTCTCACTCATTTTAACATGGCTTCCATCCTGAGACTGCAGCTGTTGGGGAGCAAGGCCGCTCCCCGCTTCGATGTAGTCATAATGGGGGGGGGTAAACTTTATGGGGAAAAGGGCAACTATCCCCCAAAAACAGGTGCTGAATCAGGGTTGTCTTAGGAAAACCCCCTTCGTTAAAACCCTTTAGCTGGAGCTCAATCTTGCGCACAAAAGGGCTACAAAACCTTTTCTGAAGAAAAATGATAGACAGCAGGAGAGGGCAGTTTCGGCGTACTAATTTTAAAAAAATTTCTGTCCCCAAATCTGTGGCTAATCCCCGGTTTTTTTTATTCTCAGCCTGACATTTTTTTTAAATCTTTCGGGTCCCCACTCCCAAAATTTTGATGGCCACTCGACATTGGTCAGCACTGTTTTTTTCAGCATTGTACAGCACTGTTTTTTTCAGCACTTTTTATACAGCATTGTTCAGCACTGTTTTTTTCAGCATTGGTCAGCACTGTTTTTTTCGGGGTTGGGCCCCCACTGTTTTATACAGCAAAAACACTGTTTTTTTCAGCATTGGTCAGC
>WNWK01039665.1:0-17349 GCA_009830355.1 Cherax destructor
TATATTCGGCGGCCTACCCTGCTACTCTTTCCATCCTTAATCCCATCCATCACCAGGGATTACGCTTATGCCTTGGTGCATTTCGTTCTTCCCCGGTTGAGAGCCTCTATGTAGAAGCGTACATTCCATCCTCATCCGATCGTCGTGATGCACATTGCATTCGCTATTTTGTTCGCGCTCATGACCTCCGCAATCCTTCCATGTATAGGATTGTTACAGATGTTAGTAGGCGCTCTTTATTTGTTCGTCGCCCTTGCTTACTTCGTCCCTTTTCTCTTCGTCTACATTCACTCCTGTCTTCCCTTCAGCTACCATCTCTGTATGTTCATGTGACATCTCCCTTTCCCCTACTCCCTTGGGAAGTTCCTGCTGTCCGTGTCTGTTCTATTCCTCTACCTTGCGCGAAAGCCCAACTACCTACGGTGGCTTCTCGCTCTTTCTTTCTAGACCCCTTCCGTTCTCATTCCCATGCCATCGCAGTATACACCGATGGTTCAAAGTCATCTGACGGCGTTGGATTCGCAGCAGTGTTTCCGGACAGCGTTGTACGAGGGCATCTATTACCCTTGGCTAGCATATTTACGGCTGAATTGTATGCCATTCTTGTGGCACTTATCCGTATTGCATCTATGCTTGTGTCACTATTTGTGGTCGTTTCAGACTCCCTTAGTGCTTTACAGGCTATCCGTAAAATTGATACACCTCACCCCCTAGTTCTTCGTTTCCACCTTTGGTTACGCCGTATCTTTAGCAAGCATAAAGATATTGTTTTTTGTTGGGTCCCTGGTCATGTTGACGTACAGGGCAATGAACAGGCAGACACTGCTGCGCGGTCAGCAGTACATGACCTTCCAGTTTCATAAAGAGGTGTTCCTTTGACGGACTATTTGGCGGTCATTGCTACCCACCTTCGCACCCATTGGCAACAATGCTGGTCTGACCTGCTAAATAACAAAATTCATTCTATTAAACCGATCATAGGTTTCTGGCCTTCTTCTTGTCATCAATGTCGAAGTTGGGAGACTACACTCTCCCGTCTTCGCATTGACCACACTCGTCTTACTCGCGGGTATCTCATGGAGAGGCTCCCTGCCCCTCTCTGTGAGCATTGTCAGGTTCCAGTGTCTGTTCGACATATTCTATTGGACTGCCCCCTCTATCAACGAGCACGCAGAATTTACCTCCAACGGCATCTTCGCTCTGCGGCCCTTTCTTTACCTTCCCTTCTTGCAGATGGACCCTCCTTTAATCCTGACTCTCTCGTTGACTTTTTGACAGAAGCTGATTTACTACACAAACTCTGAAGTTTATACCTCTAGCACCTCCCTCAGTCCCTTCTATCTCGATCTCTTGCTACCCTCTATCCCTGCACTATCCACTGTCCTGCTGCACTCCATGCCCTACTAATCAACCATTTCCCTCTTACAACCCATTCTCCCTGCATCCTGCAATAACATGCAGCGCTGTATGACCCCTGTGGTTTAGCGCTTCTATTTGATTATAATAATCTTGCTACCCTCTATCCCTGCACTATCCACTGTCCTGGTGCACTCCATACCCTACTAATCTTCCATCTCCCGCTTACAATCTATTCTCCCTGCATCCTGTCCTACCCTGCCACGCTGTGTTACTGCAGTATTACAATGAGACTCCTTTCCCAGTATCTTTTGCAAGTAAGAAGCTTCTACCACGGGAAGAAAGATACTCTACTTTGGAAAAGGAATGTTATGTGTTAGTGTGGGGTATAAGTAGGTTCAAGGACTACTTATATGGGAAACCCTTCATACTAGAAACTGATCACAAACCTCTCATGTATTTAGAAAACTTCAAAGGTACAAACAGCCGACTCTTGAGATGGGCTTTGGCTATTCAGGCCTACAAGTTAAAAGTTATTTATAATTCAGGCTCTGAATTTTCAGATTGGTTGAGCTGTGGTTGTACATAGTCCTTTTCCCTGTGTTCAACTTATTACCTCCGACCATAAGTTTTGGAAAGGGGGTATTGTGAGGAAAAGTGGTATATAATTGGGGGTTAAGGTTGTTCTGTTCAGCCGGGATCATTCGGTGGTTCGGCCCGTACTTCCATGTAGCAGGCCGAGACAGAACCCCCTCCCCATTCTCTGGTAGTAATAACCTTACCTGGTGCGGAGCTGAACTGGGGAATCACTACACCTCCACTCTTCTCCTGATCAGGTAAGCTGATCTACCAGGAATAGTTTTTTTAGTGGTTGTGGTTTTTATAGTTACCAGTAATGTCTTCCATCTTACAAGTGCTATTCTTTTTCTTTCTTAAATGTTTTGTTTGTTTGCTTGTGGTACCCACCTTTTATTTTTCTTATCAGCTCTGCTGCTGGCCTGGTCGGCTGGCACAGACGCTTTGAGTTAAAGGAGCAAGATATACGTCTAAGCTGACTTATCTACTGATGCTTACTCACCCGCATAGGAGTACCACACACATCTACCCAGGTTAACCTACCACCATCTCTTCAACACAGAAGACCTATCCTGGGCATTAGAATCTCCTATTAGACATCCTGCCAGAACCACAACGGCCTATTATTGTTTTTTTATATTTTAATAAAACTCTGAAAAATCTTTGTTTATTTCCTACCCAAGAGTCTTTAATTTTTTTATTCATTTTTCCATTATATTTTGTTCAGGAGGAAGGCGTTTCCCTGACAGTTATGGTGTTATGATTAGTTGTGGGGGGAAGGCGTTACACGTGTCAACATAATAACACCACCACTTACATAATTTCATTGGTGGTCCTTGGAGATCATTGAAACATCCACAGTACCTATCCTATTATAACACCTAACTGGCAGCTCTCAACTCATTAAGTATAAATTGTGGCATGCTTGTGTCAGAAGCCAGACACAAATATGATAGGATTGTTGATAGTAGAGTCAGTGTGCACATTCTGTGGATTCCATCTCACATTGGTTTTCAGATGCATTATAGAACTGATAAATTGGCTAAGTTGTATGCTTTCATAGAGGGGGTAGATTACAATCTTCGCTTGTCAGTTAGTAGTTTGAGAACAGTAATACGAAAAGAACTTCAACTGAATTTTATTGACTTAAGACTCATGGAGATTGACACCAGTCAGTCCATCTATCATCATTCTATCATGCTGAAGGAGCCACATGTCTATGGTGCATCCAACAGAATAAGAAGACTCTTGGATGTCACTACTGCCCGTCTCCGGCTGGGTTATAAGTATCTTTAGCAGGTTAAATCACCACCATCAGATGTAGACCAAACGAAATGTAAACTTTGCCATATGGACTATTGTCACACCCTGCTTCATTATGCACTGTAGTGTTATAAAATTAATGAATTCAGAGACAACTTACTCAGATATGTTCAAGATATGTCAAAGTATTTTATCCACTCCCTGTAAATAAAGCATTACCACATGTTAGTTACAATTTTTGTCCTAGGCACATGTCGATTAGACACTAAGCCTGTTGTATGTGTGTGTAAGGAAACACTTCGAAATGTTTCTGCCCAGCTGGGAATTGAACCCGGGCCCTCTGTGTGTGAAGCGAGAGCTTTAGATACCAGGCCACCGGTGTGTGAGTGTGTGTGTGTACTCACCTAATTGTGGTTGCAAGGATCGAGACTCAGCTCCTGGCTCGTTTCTTCTCTGTCTGCTACTGGGTCTCTTCTCTCCCTGCTCCATGAGCTTAATCATACCTCGTCTTAAAGCTATATATGGTTCCTGACTCCACTACATCATTTGCTAGACTATTCCACTTCCTGACTACTCTATGGCTGAAGAAATGCTTCCTAACATCCCTTTGAATCATCTGAGTCTTAAGCTTCCAGTTGTGCCCCCTTGCTTCTGTGTTCCCTCTCTGGAACATCCTGTCACTATCTACCTTGTCGATTCCTCGCAGTATTTTGTATGTCGTTATCATGTCTCCTCTAACCCTTCTGTCCTCCAATGTTGTTAGTCCTATTTCCCTCAACCTTTCTTCGTAGGACAATCCCCTGAGCTGTGGAACTAAACTTTGCACTTTCTCTAATTTCTTGACGTGCTTGACCAGGTGTGGGTTCCAGACTGGTGCTCCATACTCTAGTATTGGCCTGACATACACAGTGTACAGTGTCTTGAACGATTCCTTGTGTGTGTGTGTGTGTATTCACCTATTTGTACTCACCTATTTGTGGTTGCATGGTTCGAATCATAGCTCCTGGCCCTCTTCTTCACTGATTGCTACTAGGTCCTCTCTCTCCCTGCTCCATGAGCTTTATCAAACCTCGTCTTACAACTATGTATGGTTCCTGCCTCCACTACGTCGCTTTCTAGGCTATTCCACTTCCTGACAACTCTATGACTGAAGAAATACTTCCTAACATCCCTTTGACTCATAGGAGTCTTCAACTTCCAATTGTGACACCTTGTTTCTGTGTCCCCTCTCTGGAACATCTTGTCTCTGTCCACCTTATCTATTCCTCGCAGTATTTTATATGTCGTTATCATGTCTCCCCTAACCCTCCTGTCCTCTAGTGTCGTCAGGCATATTTCCCTTAACCTTTCTTCGTAGGACAATCCCCTTACCTCTGGGACTAGTCTTGTTGCTAACCTTTGCACTTTCTCTAATTTCTTGACGTGCTTGACCAGGTGTGGGTTCCAAACTGGTGCTGCATACTAAAGTATTGGCCTGACGTACATGGTGTACAGTCTTGAATGATTCCTTAGTGAGGTATTGGAACGCTATTCTTAGGTTTACCAGCAGCCCGTATGCTGCAGCAGTTATATGATTGATGTGTGCCTCAGGAGATGTGCTCGGTATTATACTCACCCCAAGATCTTTTTCCTTGAGTGAGGTTTGCAGTCTTTGGCCACCTAGACTATACTCTGTCTGCAGTCTTCTTTGCCCTTCCCCGATCTTCATGACTTTACATTTGGCAGGGTTAAATTCAAGGAGCCAGTTACTGGAGTAGGCTTGTAGCATGTCCAGGTCTCTTTGTAGTCCTGCCTGATCCTCGACTGATTTAATTCTTCTCATTAACTTCACATCATCTGCAAACAGGGACACTTCTGTGTCTATCCCTTCCGTTATGTCATTCTCATATACCAAAAACAGTACAGGTCCTAGGACTGACCCTTGTGGAACCCCACTCGCCACAGGTGACCACTCTGACACCTCGTCACGTACCATGACTCGTTGCCTCCCTGTCAGATATTCTCTGATCCATTGCAGTG
This sequence comes from Cherax destructor, assembly GCA_009830355.1. NCBI lineage: Eukaryota > Metazoa > Arthropoda > Malacostraca > Decapoda > Parastacidae > Cherax > Cherax destructor. Next base: position 5,215 of record WNWK01039665.1, read on the forward strand.
CCTTTCCTGTTACATGTGCCTGATCATCTAGCTTTTGCATTAACCTCTTGTGAGGAACTGTGTCAAACGCCTTCTTGCAGTCCAAGAAAATGCAGTCTATCCACCCCTCTCTCTCGTGTCTTACTTCTGTTACCTTCTCATAAAACTCCAGTAGGTTTGTGACACAGAATTTTCCTTCCCTGAAACCGTGCTGGTTGTTGTTTATAAGCTTGTGTCTTTCTAGGTGCTCCACCACTCTCCTCCTGATAATCTTCTCCATGACTTTGCATACTATACACGTCAGTGACACAGGTCTGTAGTTTAATGCCTCGTGTCTGTCTCCTTTCTTAAAAATTGGGCCTACATTTGCCATCTTCCACGCCTCAGGTAGTTGCTCAGTTTCAATGGATGTGTTGAAGATTTGTGTTAGTGGCACACACAACATCTCTGCTCCCTCTCTAAGGACCCACGGAGAAATGCTGTCTGGTCCCTCCGCTTTTGAGGTATCGAGTTCACATAGCAGCTTCTTCACCTCCTCCTCGGTTGTGTGTATTTCATCCAGCACTTGTTGGTATACCTCCTTATTCTGAATTCCTGGAGTCCTTCCTGTCTCCTCTGTAAATACTTCTTTAAATATCATTTTGAGCTCCTCACATACCTCTTGGTCGTTTCTTGTGAACTCCCCACCTTCCTTCCTCAGCCTGATTACCTGATCCTTGACTTTGATGCTATATAATTTTCATATTGTCGCTGAGCCTCCCTTCTTACCTGTGCATATTCGTTTCTGGCTCTTCGGCTAATCTCTTTATTTTCCTGGGTACTTTATCTTCTGTACTTTTTCCATTCTCTTTTACACTTAGTTTTTGCCTCCCTACACCTCTGGGTGAACCAAGGACTCGTTCTGGTTTTTCCATTACTTATGTTTCCCTTGGGGACAAACCGCTCCTCTGCCTCTTTGCATTTGGTTGTGTGTGTACTCACCTAGTTGTACTCACCTAGTTGTTTTTGCAGAGGTCTAATCATAGCTTCTGGCCCCGCCTCTTCACTGGATGCTACTGGGTCACGCTCCCTGCTCCATGAGCTTTATCATACCTCTCCTTAAAGCTATGGATGGAACCTGAATCCACTACATCGCTTCCCAAGCTATTCCACTTCCCGACCACTCTATGACTGAAGAAATACTTCCTAACATCCCTGTGATTCATTTGAGTCTTCAACTTCCAACTGTGTCCCCTAGTTGCTGTGTCCCATCTCTGGAACATTCTGTCTCTGTCCACCTTGTCTATTCCTCTCAGTATCTTATATGTCGTTATCATGTCCCCCCTATCTCTCCTGTCCTCCAGTGTCGTTAGGTCTATTTCCCTTAACCTCTTCTCGTAGGACATACCCCTTAGCTCTTTGACTAGTCTTGTTGCAAACCTTTACACTTTCTCTAGCTTCTTTACGTGATTGGCTAGATGTGGGTTCCAAACTGGTGCAGCATATTCCAGTATGGGCCTAACGTACACAGTGTACAGAGTCCTGAACGATTCTTTATTAAGATGTCGGAATGCTGTTCTTAGGTTAGCTAGGCGCCCATATGCTGCAGCATTTATTTGGTTGATGTGCGCCTCGGGAGACGTGCCTGGTGTTATACTCACCCCAAGATCTTTTTCCTTGATTGAGGTTTGCAGTCTCTGGCCCCATAGACTGTACTCCGTCTGCGGTCTTCTTTGCCCTTCCCCAATCTTCATGACTTTGCACTTGGTGGGGTTGAACTCCAGGAGCCAATTGCTGGACCAGGCTTCAGCCTGTCCAGATCCCTTTGTAGTTCTGCCTGGTCCTCGTCCGATTGAATTCTTCTCATCAACTTCACATCATCTGCAAACAGGGACACTTCGGAGTCTATTCCTTCCGTCATGTCGTTCACAAATACCATAAACAGCACCGGTCCTAGGCCTGCCCCATGTGGAACCCCACTCGTCACCGGCGCCCACTCTGACACCTCGCCACGTACCATGACTCGCTGCTGTCTTCCTGACAGGTATTCCCTGATCCATTGTAGTGCCTTCCCTGTTATCCCTGCCTGGTCCTCCAGCTTCTGCACTAATCTCTTGTGTGGAACTGTGTCAAACGCTTTCTTACAGTCCAGGAATATGCAGTCTACACACCCCTCTCTCTCTCTTGTCTTACTGCTGTCACCCTGTCGTAGAACTCCAGTAGGTTTGTGACACAGGATTTCACGTCCCTGAAACCGTGTTGGCCGTCGTTGATAAGCTCATTCCTTTCTATGTGATCCACCACTCTTCACCTGATAATCTTCTCCATGACCTTGCCTACTATACATGTCAGTGACACTGGCCTGTAGTTTAGTGCTACGTTCCTGTCTCCTTTTTTAAAGATTGGAACTACATTTGCTGTCTTCCATACCTCAGGTAGTTGCCCTGTTCCGTGTGTGTGTGCGTGCGTGTGAATGTGTGTGGATGTGTGTGTGTGTGTGTGTTTTAGTGTTAGTGTGTGTGTGTGTGTGTACTCACCTAATTTTACTCACCTAATTGTGGTTGCAGGAGTCGAGACTCAGCTCCTGGCCCCGCCTCTTCATTGACCACTACTGGGTCCATTCTCTCACTGATCCATGAGCTTTATCATACCTCGTCTTAAAGCTGTGTATGGTTCCTGCCTCCACTACATCATTTGCTAGACTATTCCATTTCCTGACTACTCTATGACTGAAGAAATACTTCCTAACATCCCTTTGACTCATCTTAGTCCTCAGCTTCCAATTGTGCACCCTTGTTTCTGTGTGGCTATAATGTCTCCTCTAACCCTCCTGTCCTCCACTGTTGTCAGGCCGATTTTTCTTAACCTTTTGTCGTAGGACATTTCCCTTAGTTCTGGAACTAACCTTGTCGCAAACCCTTGCACTTTCTTAAATATTTTGACGTGCTTGACCAGGTATCGGTTCCTAACTGTTGCTGCATGCTCTAGTATGGACCTGACGTACACGGTGTACAGTGTCTTGAACGATTCCTTTTTAAGGTTTCGGAACGCTAATCTTAGGTTTGCCAGTCCCCCCATATGCTGCTGCAGTTATCTGGTTGATGTGTGCTTCCGGAGACGTGCTTGGTGTTATACTCACCCCAAGGTCTTTCTCCATAAACGAGGTTTGGAGTCTTTGTCCACCTATCCAATGCTTTGTCTGCGGTCTTCTTTGCCCTTCCCCGATCTTCATGCTTTGCATTTGGCGGGATTAAGTTCGAGATGCCAGTTGCTCGACCAAGTGTCCAGCATGTCCAGATCTCTTTGAAGTCCTGCCTGATCCTCATCTGATTTAAATCTTCTCATTAATTTCACATCTTCTGCGAACATAGACACTTCTGAGTCTATCTCGTCTGTCATGTCATTCACATATACCAAGAATAGCATTGGTCCTAGGACTGACCCCTGCGGGACCGCGCTCGTCACAGGCGCCCACTGTGATACCTCATCATGCACCATGTCCTGTTGTTGCCTCCCTGTCAGGTATTCTCTGATCCATTGCAGTGCCCTTCCTGTTATACACGCCTGATCCTCCATTTTCTGCACTAATCCCATATGAGGAACTGTGTCGAAGGCCTTCCTGCAGACCAAGAAAATGCAATCAACCCACCCATCTCTCTCGTGTCTTACCTCTGTTACTTTATCATAGAACTCCAGAACGTTTGTGACACAGGATTTGCCTTCCATGAATCCGTGCTGGTTGTCGTTTATAATCCTGTGCCGTTCCAGGTGCTCCACCACTCTCCTCCTGACTATCCATGATTATACACATAAGTGACACTGGTCTATAGTTTGCTGCCTCTTTTCTGTCTCCTTTCTTAAAAATGGGAACTACATTTTCCTTCTTCCATACCTCAGGTAGCTGCCCAGTTTCAAGGGATGTGTTGAATATTGAGGTTAGTGGCACACACAGCATCTTTGCTCCCTCTCTAAGGACCCATGGGGAGATGTTGTCTGGTCCCACCGCCTTTGAGGTATCAAGGTCCCTGAGCAACTTCTTCACCTCCTCCTCAGTTGTGTGTATGCCATCCAACACTTTGTATATTCCTTGTTGGTGTCCCGCTCTGTCCTCTCTTCCCAGATTCCTCTTTAAGGGGGGCTCCTAGTCGTGGTAAAGAGGCTATCGGTCTGTGGAATTGGACCTCTTGGTCTTCTTCCTCAGACCGAAAATAATTACCCCCCAGTCCCCTCCCCTCTTCCTTTTCCCATCTTCCCCATCCTCCCTTTTCTCTTTCCTCCTCCTCCTCCTCCTCATCCCTTCCTTATTTCCTTCCCATTTTTCTCCTCGGAGCTTCCCTCCACAGGCATTCTAGTTCATAGGTTGGGGGAAGGGTACCGTGGTCTTCCCTTTTCCGTTGAGGTTCTTGGCAGTGGTGTAGTTTGCCATGGAATCTGGATCGCCAGGGGATGCCCCTCTCTCTCCGGTCTCTCGAGGGGTGGCTTTGGGTATCTTTCGGGCGACGGGTGTATGTCTGGAGACCACTTTTCGGATTCCAGAGGTGGTGACTGATAGAGGTATGCTTTGTGGCGAATATCCGGCCGCCCTCTCTTTTGTCCGCCGAGGTTGCTCGGTGGATGTGAGGTTGCTATCCCGGATTGCTGGTTTACTGGTGTGAAGGGTAGGGTATGGCACGGGTTCCATGCAGCATCTGTCCTACTTGCGGTGTTAAGGTCCTCTTGGGCGCGGAGGGTGATTTACGCCCCTTTCATTCCTCCTATGAGCTATTCCTCCACGTTCCCCCTTTTTTTATTCTTTTTTTTATTTTCTTCTCTTCTTTCTATTTTTTCTCTTAAAAACAAAAAGAAAGCAGAAACCTAACCATGGATGCTTTAGCCCGTGAACCTAACCATGGATGCCCTAACCTGTGAACCTACCCCTGGGCCCCTTCCTGACACTGCACCCAGTACTGACCCTGCCTCGTTAATGGACAACTCTTCGGACATCTCAAATACCCCTGTACCTCTTGCTGGTGCTGGTTCGTCACCTGCTTCAAGTACCGGGTTTCCGACCGGCCCTTTTGACATATCTGATCTTCACTCTTCTCTGACCTTGATTCCAGCTTCTCCGTCGACGGTGCGGCAATTTCCGGATCGCTCGCCCGCCACCCATCGGACCACCCCCGGTTCCACATCCAAACGACCAAGACCCTTATATGACGATTCGACACTTCCTTCTCGTTCATCTCAGAAACGACCAGCACATCATGCACTACCTTTAAACACTTTGTTTCACTCTACTCAATAGACAAAGTTTTTTATTCTAAGACCGACTACTCCAACTAAATATCTTTCCGATCATAGTATTGGTAAAGCTCTCCTATGCCATGTAGGTAAAGATATTTCACGCTCTCAAGAGCAGCACTCGCATCATCATGGTCCAGAATGCTGGCCAAGCTCGTGATCTTTCTCTTCTTATGACCATAGATACTATTCCTATCACTATTGGCAAGCATCATTCTCTTAATTCTTGTAGTTGTACTGTCATTTTACCCCACACCATTGTCCAACGGAATTTCCAGACATGTGGTGATGACATTTTGGAGCAGCTTGAGCTCCAAGAACTCCCTATCCTTAAGGTTGACACTTTTGTCCTCCTTGCCAATAAGTGAAGACGTTATCCTTGCAATATAGCTCGTTTAACGTTTGACTGCCGTGAACTCCCACCTTCGGTCTACATTGCAGGTCAACGTTTACAAGTTCAAAAGGTGACCCCTACACCACAACAGTGTAGAAACTGCTGGCGTTTTGGTCATCCAGCGAAATATTGCAGGTCCATGGCTGAATGCCCAGTCTGTGGTGCCGACGACCATACCAGTCCTTCTTGTACTTTACATCCCTCTTGCCTTAACTGTCATGAGGCACATCCATCGTACTCTATTTTCACTCTTGTCTTCCCTTCAACTACCACCTTTATACGTTCATGTGAGATCTACCTTTAACCTACCCCCTTGGGAAGTTCCTGCTGTCCGTGTCTGTTCTATTCCTCTACCTTGCGTGAAAGGCCAACTACCTACAGCGGTTCAAAGTCAATGGTTCAAAGTCATCTGACGGTGTCGGATTCGCAGCAGTGTTTCCGGACAGCATCATGCGAGGGCATCTGTTACCCTCAGCTAGCATCTTTACAGCTGAATTGTATGCCATTATTGTGGTCGTTTCAGACTCCCTTAGTGCTTTATAGGCTATTCATAAAATTGACACACCTCACCCCCTAGTTCTTCGTATCCACCTTTTGTTACGCTGTATCTTTAGCAAGCACAAACATATTGTTTTTTGTTGGGTCCCTGGTCATGTTGACATACAGGGCAATGAACAGGCAGACACTGCTGCGAGGTCAGCAGTACATGACCTTCCAGTTTCATATAGAGGTGTTCCTTTCACGGACTATTTTGCGGTCATTGCTACCCACCTTTGCACCCGTTGGCAACAACGCTGGTCTGACCTGCTAAATAACAAACTTCATTCTATTAAACTGATTATAGGTTTCTGGCCTTCTTCTTGCCACCAATGTCGGGGTTGGGAGACTACACTCTCCCGTCTTCACATCGGCCACACTCGTCTTACTCACGGGTATCTCATGGAGAGGCTCCCTGCCCCTCTCTGTGAGCATTGTCAGGTTCCAGTGTCTGTTCGACATATTCTGTTGGACTGCCCACTCTATCAACGAGCACACAGAATTTACCTTCAACGGCGTCTTTGCTCTGCAGCCCTTTCTTTACCTTCCCTTGTTGCTGATGGACCCTCCTTTAATCCTTACTCTCTCGTTGACTTTTTGACAGAAACTGACTTACTACACAAACTCTGAAGATTATACCTCTAGCACCTCCCTCAGTCCCTTCTACCTCGATCTCTTGCTACCCTCTATCCCTGCACTATCCACTGTCCTGCTGCACTCCATACCCTACTAATCATTCATCTCCCACTTACAACCCATTCTCCTTACATCCTGCAATAACCTTTAGCGCTGTATGACCCCTGTGGTTTAGCGCTTTTATTTGATTATAATAATAATAATCATCCCAGATTCCTTCCTGCCTCCACTGTGAACACCTCCTTAAACCTCGTGTTGAGATCCTCACATACCTCTCGGTCGTTTCTTGTGAGTTCCCCACCTTCTTTCCTCAGCCTGGTCACCTGGTCTTTGACTGTTGTGTTCCTCCTAATGTGACTATACAGCAGTTTCGGGTCAGACTTGACTTTCGATGCTATGTCATTTTCGTACTGTCGCTGGGCCTCCCTTCTTATCTGTGCATACTTGTTTCTAGCTATACGACAAATCTCTTTATTTTCTTTGGTCCTTTGCCTTCTGTACTTTTTCCATGCTCTTGCACACTGAATCTTTGCCTACCTGCACCTTTGGGTAAACCAAAGGCTCGTCCTGGACTTCCCATATATTCTGTTGCCCTTGGGAACAAAATTTTTCCTCTGCTTCTTTGCATTTTGTTGTTATGTATTCCATCATTTCATTTACTGACTTTCCTCCCATGTCTCTGTCCCACTGAACCTCCTGCAAAAAGTTCCTCATACATGTGTAGTCCCCTCTTTTAAAGTTTGGCTTGTCCCTTTCAACTCCTGTTTCCCTCTCCACTTGTAACTCTATTATGTACTCAAAGCTCAGAACCATATGGTCACTTGCTCCCAGGGGCCTCTCGTATGTGATGTCCTCAATGTCTGAGCTGCTCAGGATGAACACAAGGTCCAGCCTTGCTGGTTCGTCCTCTCCTCTCTCTCTCTGGTAGTGTCCCTGACATGTTGGTGCATCAGGTTTTCCAGTACCACATCCATCATCTTGGCTCTCCATGTTTCTGGACCCCCATGTGGTTCCAGATTTTCCCAATCGACCTCCCTGTGGTTGAAGTCGCCCATAACCAGTAACTTTGCTCTGCTCGAATGAGCTCTACTTGCCACCTTGTGTGTGTGTGTGCGTGTGTGTGTGTGTGTGTACTCACCTAGTTGTTATTGCAGGGGTCGATTCATAGCTCCTGGTCCCGTCTCTTCACTGGCTACTACTGGGTCACTCTCCCTTTGCCATGAGCCTTATCATACCTCTTCTTAAAGCTATGAATGGATCCTGCCTCCACTACATCGCTTCCCAAACTATTCCACTTCCTGACCTCTCTGTGACTGAAGAAATACTTCCTAACGTCCCTGTGATTCATCTGAGTCTTCCACCTTCAGCTGTGCCCCCTTGTTGCTGTGTCCCATCTCTGGAACATTCTGTCTCTGTCCACCTTGTCAATTCCTCTCAGTATTTTATGTCGTTATCATGTTCTCCCTTTCTCTCCTGTCCTCCAATGTTGTCAGGTCAATTTCCCTTAACTTCTCCTCGTAGGACATACCCCTTAGCTCCGGAACTAGTCGTGTTGAAAACCTTTGCACTTTCCCTAGTTTCTTTATGTGCTTATCTAGGTGTGGGTTCCAAACTGGTGCTGCATACTCCAGTATGGGCCTAACATACACAGTGTACAGGGTTCTGAACGATTCCTTATTAAGATGTCAAAATGCTGTTCTTAGGTTTGCTAGGCGCCCGTATGCTGCAGCAGTTATTTGGTTGATGTGCGCCTCAGGAGATGTGCCAGGTGTTATACTCACCCCAAGAACTTTTTCCTTGGGTGAGGTTTGTAGTCTCCGGCCCCCTAGACTGTACTCCGTCTGAGGTCTTCTTTGCCCTTCCCTGATCTTCATGACTTTTCACTTGGTGGGGTTAAACTCCAGGAGCCAATTCCTGGACCAGTTCTGCAGCCTGTCCAGATCCCTTTGTAGTTCTGCATGGTCCACGTGTAATTGAATCCTTCTCATCAACTTCACATCATCTGCAAATGTTGCGAGGGGTGTCTTTCGTTGATTGGGTAATGAACAGACGAGCTTGGATGGTTACTTGTTGTATCGAAGGTAAAATATAGGGAAATCTCAGAGCCCATAGCCTGCTGCCTGTACACACTGACCGTCCGTTTGTAACTGATGCTAGGGGAGCTGAGGGGCGTCGGATTCGAAGACTGACCTTTGATACTGCTTAGGTCGTCAAGAAAGGCTAACGACCAACAGTCACTCATGACTCAGTAATGGTTATAAGCTACTCACTGAACTTATGTAGTGAGGGCACCAGCTGCTACAGAAACGTCTTTCTGCAGACGGCAAGTGATGTCAACAAGAGATGGCATTACTAGTTTTAAATAATAATTTTCCAACAAGGTGTCCCCTGTAGAGAAACTACTACTTGAACTAGTAGGCATTGCAGAGATAGGCTCAGCACTCAAGGTAGTCTGAGGTTCCTCAGCCACCTGAGGCAACTGGATGCTATCTTGCATGATTGAAGGTGGAGGTGAAACATAGACAGTGACAGGATTATCAGTGCCTGACCGCTTGGGTATGCTACTGGAAAATGTATTGGCCTGGAAGGACTTAATCCGAACTTCGTACTCTTCGGCTGTATTGCAGATCTTGGAACCAAGTTGGTAACCCCAAAATGGTACGATTAAGTCATCAATTTGCGCATGCCATCGGTAAGGATCAAGCACAATATGTAAATCTCGCATGGAAGCAAATCCTAGTAGGATATCACCAGGAAAATTTATCTGGTCAACAACAAGGAAGGAAGCAGTAAAATCTCTACCCTGGATAGTAAAGGTAAGGGAAGTCTGACCTCGAACACGCAGACGAGAACCGGCCACACCACTAAGGGATGACACATGAGTTGGTTCTATGAAAAGGACATGTCGTAACTGCTTATCCTTAAAGAAACTAGACCTGATAATATTGACTTGCGCTCCCGAGTCCATGAAAACATGAATGGGCGCATTAAGGACAGATGCTTGTATTTTTGCATTGGAATTTATATGCAAACAAGAAGGAAGGTTTTCATCAGAGAAGGTTTGTTCAACATCATCCAATAAAACATCTTCGTCAAAGACGTGTGAAGCAACATCATCAATGAGACATTCTTCTTCGAGACTGCTTAAGGCATTGAAGGAATTACTAATGTGTTGTGGGGGTTCTTTGCATAGATTTGGTAATAATATTAAAGATGAGCTTGGTATGGAAGCGTTTAATGGACCGTTAGATATATGGGAGCCGAGAGTCTATGCCTATGTCCACCTGCTCTGCTTATCTGGGTGGAACTGACTCACTGGTGAGCAGGCACTCCTCGCGTTCAAAAGGGAAACCTATCATTGGCTAACGAAAGATCACATGGTGATCACGTGAACAGCTATGGTAAAGCCATTAGAAATACGAACCGTACAGCTCGGGCATGCTACATATGGCGTCTCGACATACAACTATACAAACTAAGGACAACAGGCGTATGACTCTCAGCTGATTCTATACAATGTCAAAGTACACAACAGTTGAACATTATACTTCACAAGGATATTATCGTGACGGAATAATCTACATTACTATATGATGCATCATGATACATAGGACAATTTAGAGAATTAGTACCAGTACAATTCTAGCATAATATTAGGAGAGTAGTCCAAAGTTTCTGAAAAATCTATCTCCCCCTCGCTCTCTCCCTCCCTTTCGCCCTCACACGCAAACCCTCCCTCTCTCCCTCTCTATACCTCCCTCCCTTTCTCCCTCACACACAAACCCTCCCTCTCTCTCTCTCTCCCTCCCCCTCTCTATACCTCCCTCTCCCCCTCTATCTCCCCTCTCTATACCTCTCTCTCCCCCTCCCTATCCCTCTCCCAACCTCTTTCTATTCCTCTCCCTCTCCCTACCTCTCTCTCTCACTCCCCCTCTCCCTCTATCTCTCTATCTCCCTCCATCTCTCTCCCTCCCTCTCTCTCCCTCTACCTATCTCTCTCCCTCCCTCTACCTATCTCTCTCCCTATCTCTCTACCTCCCTCTCTCCCTCTCCCTCTCTCTATCTCTCTATCCACCCTCTTCCACACTTCCTCTAAGCTATCTCTCTCCCCCTCACCCCCTTCCCTATTCTTTCTCCGTTCTCCCTCACCCCCTTCCCTATCACTCTTCTTTCTCCCTTCTTCTGATACTCTCAATACATCCACAAGGGCACACAGTGGGAATATGGGTGGCTCAGAGAGAGGGGTGTCAACAAGGAGGATGATGGCCGATCTGGGAAGGCCACAGTGGGAGGAGGAAATCATCAAAAGGGAAAAGGAATGGGAGAGGAAGATATTGGTGATCACTGAGGAGGAACTCAATAAAAGGGAAAAGGAATGGGAGAGGAAGATATTGGTGATCAGCGAGGGAATGGAGAGGAGGATAGCTGAGGAGAGTAGAAAATGGGAAATGCAAGTCAAAAAAGCAGAAGCCAAGATCCGGATCTTAGAAGTGAAGCTGCAGGGACTGACACAGAATAGAGACAAAAGTACCTGGCCAGAAACGGCGCTTGGAGCTTGTGCACCAGACACAGCCAAAGGAAATGAGGAGAAAAATGGAGAACTCTTGTATGCACAGGCACTGGCAGATACACGTGGGGCCCGAAGCAAGACGAGCAGGATACTAACAACACACGAGAGGGATATAGAAGAAGCAGACAGGGACAAGAAGTGCACCACAGTAACAACGAATGAGGGCACAGTAACAACACATGAGATGGTAGGCAAAGCAGCAGACACACTAAACGCGGAGACCCCAACAACACACTGCAGTGGACAGGGACATATGAGCATGCCGGACACACAAAGGAACACGGGAGATACAACTATGACAGCACCGGGAGAGGCTAAGGCATCTCTGACGAGGCATTGGGAGACACAGTGGGAGGAGGAAAGGGAGAAGTCGATCTTTATCTATGGCCTGAAGGAAGTCGAAGGGGACACCCACGGCAGAAGAAAACAGGAGGAGAAAGAAAGGATCGAAGGTATCATGCTAGCAATAGGGGAGACACGTCCCAAGTGACAAATTTTCGGAGAATCGGGTGGTACACAAAGGGAAGAAATCGACCCCTGAAGGTAATCTTCAAGGCAGAATCAGCCCGCACCACGATCCTGCAAGAGAAAGCTCGGCTGAGGACAAATCTAGGGTACCGGAATGTATACCTAGATCGGGACAGAACGCAGGAAGAAAGGGAGGCCCAGAGGGAGAAGATAAGAAGGCGAAGAGAGGAGAGAGAGGAGGCAGCAAGATACGGAGGACACCAAGCCCAAGCAGGACAAACACACACACTGG
>WNWK01039666.1:0-17347 GCA_009830355.1 Cherax destructor
CACCTCCTCTGTCCCATGCCACGCCCTTTGTATCACGAACACAATCTCTAAAACCTTTGCACTACGTCATCCGACAACCAAACACTAAATTCCCGACTTTTACTTGTTTCGTGTCACTTGAAAACACCGGGTTTCACACTGACAAACACCGGGTTCACATGACAAACACCGGTTCACACTGATTTTTTCACAATAAGGCCCCGAGTACAACACACCCGGCTAGTCCGTGTCGCCTGACACGCCTCCAGGTATAACAAAACCCGGGACTTTCCTTACTTCGTCCGTCGCATCTCACTATAGGTTCACCCTGACGCCCAGTCGGTGTTCCTGATAAAGAGGGAAAAACCCCCTGGTTTACAAGGCTCAGCCCCGGGTGTCAATCAATCAATGTGCCTGGGGTATCTGGTGTCTCCAAACCCCCGTGGGAGAGTCTCCGTCACCAGAAATTTCCCAAAGTCAGGAATACATTAACCATTTGAGAGTCTCAAAACGGTCCTGTCACCAGGTTTTCTGTTGTATATTTAACATGTCCTTCACCAGGTGAGTTTGGTGCACACGCCAGTCAGCCGGCTCAGCGTACAACTTTGGGATCTGAATGACTTTCCCCGTGGTATTGTGTCCGGCAGGGCTCAAACTACCCTGTTAGGTAGGGGGCCGAAACATCCTACGAGGAGAGGTTAAGGGAAACGCCTGACGACACTGGAGGACGGAGATAGGGGGACATATAAGACAAAAAATACTGAAAAGAATTGACAAGATGAACAGAGACAGAATTTTCCAGAGATGGGACAAACAACAAGGGGTCAAAGATGGAAGTTGAAGACTCAGATGAACCCGGGGATGTTAGGAAGTGGAATATTTTGGGGAAAACGATGTAGTGGGGCAGGATCCATTCATGCTTTAAAAGAGGAGTAAAGCTCAAGGCAGGGAAAACACACAAAACGCACGCACACCATAATCTCTCCCTATTTCATTGTCTCATTAAATTAAGCAGCATACAGACACTTTCGTTGTAACTCTGCGGGTATACACACTTCCCCAGCTCATCCTTGCTCCCCCACGTCTCATCTAATTTGCTAACTTTCTACAAGTCACAATTTTACTTTCAACAACTCTGTACCACTCATATTTTGACAGTTTCCAAATTCTCGCTCACTCATTTTCCAGCCTCTTTCCCTTTTGGAGACACATGAATTTTCTTTCGTACATATTTTAGGCTAAATTCTGCCCGTCATAAAGGTTAGGTGTGTGTGAGGGCTGTGCAAGACTGACACACACCCCCGATCAGTGAAGAGGGGGGGTCCAGGAGCTGAGTCTCCCCCCTAAACCCACAAATAGATGAGTACACACACACACACACACACACACACACACACACACACACACACACACCACCCACACACACACACACATACACACACACACACACTAACACACAAAACCCCCACCATTCCCCCAGAAAAAGTTTTAAAAAAGAAGTTGAAGGTTTAGTATACAAACGCAGATGGGAAAAAAATAAATGAGAGGGGGCATGGAAGAATCAAGGAGACTCCCCAGACACATAGCACTCACATAAACGAAACTCACTAACGATACCAGCCAATCTTCCCCCCCAGATATCAGATCCTGAGGAAAGATAAAAGGAGGAGGGGAGAAGGAGTTGCACAATTCATAAAAACCGATGGGGATGGAGGAAAGGGAAGGGAATGAGCGAAATTCGAAAGGGATTACATAGTAGGTACAATTCAGTCTGGGGGTTTAAAAGGGTGTATTGCAGTAATGTATAACCCACCACAGAACTGCAGGAGGCCAAGAAAGATATGAAGAGAGCAACAGAGCAATGGTGGACACACTAGCTGAGGGGGCCCAAAAAAGCTCACACGGGAGAAAAGTTACAAGTTATGGGCTACTTAACCACAAGGAGATTGACGGGGGAAAACCTGGACCCAAAGGGGGACCCCGAAACATGGAGAGCCAAGATGATGGATGGGTCTGGAAAACCTCATGCATCAAATTTGGGGACACTACCAGAGAGAGAGGGAGGATGAAAAATTTAAAGACTGGACCTGTGTTCCCCCCTGAGTAGCCGGACATCGAGGACATCACATATGAAAGGGCCTTGGGGCTATGACCCGGGTTCTGAGCTTTGAATACTAGTAGAGTTACAAGTGGAGGGATAAAAAAAGTCAAACATAAAAGGGGGAAATAAAAGGTATGAGGAACTTCCTGCAGGGGGTTCAGGGGGAAAAAGAAAATTTGGGAGGAAAGTCAGTAAACAAAATGATGAACTACGTAACAACAAAATGCAAGGAGGCAGGGGAAAAGGTTTTTTCCCCAGTGGCATCAGAAATAATAAGAAGAAAACCCTGGTTTACCCGAATGTGTTGGTAGGCAAAACTAAGTGCGATAGAGAATGGAAAAAGTACAGAAGACAAAGGCCCCGGAAAAAAAGGTTAGTTGAGCCGAAAGAGTATACAGATAAAGGGGTGCTGAGCGACGTAGAAAACAACATAGCATCGATACGTTGATCCATGATCCTCAAAAGGGGGTAGGACAGGACAACATCTCTCCATGGGTCCTTGAAAGGAGCTGAGACCCATGTGTGCCACAACAACAATTTTCCACATCCATTTAAACTGGGCAACTACCTTAGGTATGGAAGAGGGGAAAAGTAGTCCCCATTTTTAAAAAAAGGGGAAAGAAACTAGGCCTAAAAATAAACCAGTGTCACTGAAGTGTATAGTATGCAAAACCTTGGGGAAGATTATCAGGAGGAGAGTGGTGGAGCACCTGAACGGAACCAGCTTTAAAAAAGCAACCAGCACGGATTCATGGAAGGCAAATCTTCTCAAACGTACTGGGGGTTTTGCAAAGGGAACGGAAGTAAGACACGAGAGAGAAGGATGGGGAGATTGCATTTTCTTGAACTGCAAAAAGGCCATCGACACAGCCCCCTCAAGGTTTGTGCAAAAATTAGAGGATAGGCAGTATAACTGGGGAAGGGGACTGCAATGGATCAGAGAATACCTGACAGGGGGGCAACAACGAGTAATGGTACGGGTGAGGTATCACAGTGGGCGCCTGTGACAGCGGGGTTCCACAGGGTCAACTAGGGCCAGTGCTATTTTTTTATATGTGAATGACATGATGGAAGGGATGACTCAAAATGTCACTGTTCGCAGATGATGTGAAATTAAAGGGGAAATTAAATCGTGAGGATCAGGCAGGATTTCAAAGAGATGGACAGCTGGACACCTGGTCCAGCAACTGGCTCCTCGAATTTAATTCCCCCAAATGCCAAGTCATAAAATCATGAAGATCGGGGGAAGGGCAAAGAAACCGCAGACAGAGTATAGGCTAGGGGGCTAAAAACTGGGGAAACCCCCTCAAAGAAAAAAAACTTGGGGTGAGTATAATACCAAACACATCTCCTGAAGGAACATCAACCAGATATCTGCTGCAGCACAGGGCGTCTGGAAAACATGAGAATAGCGTGTACGTCAGGGCATCTGGGTATGGGCACCAGTTTGGGAACCCACACCGGTCAAGCACGTCAAGAAATTAGAGAAAGGAAGGTTTTCCCAACAAGGCTAGTTTCAGAGCAAGGGGTCTCATACGTAAAAAGGTAAAAAAAAAATCGGCCTGACGACACTGGAGACAGGGGGGTTTGGGGAAAGACATGATGGACATCAAAATACTGAGGGGGAATAGAAAAGGGTGGAAAAAGACAGTATGTTTCGAGAGGGGACATAGAAACAAGGGGTCCAATTGGAAGCGGGGCTCAGATGAGTCAAAGAAAAGTTAGGAAGTATTTCTTTAGTCATATAGTTGTCAGGAAGTGGAATAGTCTGGATGTGATGTAAGGGAAAGGGGGAACCATCCGTAGTTTTAAGACAAGGTGTGAAAAAGTTCATGGGCGGGGAGGGGATCTAGTGGATCGTGAAAAGGCGGAGCGAAAAGCTATGTTTGACCCCAGCAACCAAATGGTGAGTACACACAGAAACTGGCTTTTGGGTTCAACCCACCAAATGCAAAGTCATGAAGATTGGGGAAAGGGGCAAAGAAGCCCGCAGAAGGAGTACAGTGTAGGGAAAAGAGCTCCCTCACTAAAAAAGGATTTGGGGTGAGAAACACCGGGCACATCTCCTGAGGCGCACATACCAAAAAACTGCGCAGCATACGGGTACAAACCAAAGAAAGTTTTCCCGACATCTTAATAAAAAAGCGTTCAGTGCCTTGTGGGGCCCATAGGGAGAGCAGAAATTTTCCCCCACCCCTAGAAGCCATAAAGAAACTGAAAAGTGAAAAGGTTTGCAACAAGACAGTCCCGGAGCAAGGGATTCCTACGAGAGGGAAGGGAAAATCGACCGACGCACGGGGGACAGGAGAGATGGGGGGGATATCATAACGACATATAAAATTGAAAGGAATCGACGGTGGACGAGACAGAAGCCGAGATGGACACAGCAAAAAGGGGGCACGGGGAAGTTGAAGACTCAGGGGAATCATAGGGATGTTGGGAAGTATTTTTCAGTCACAGAGTTGTAAAGGGTGGAATAGTCGGGGAAGTGATGTAGTGGGCAGGATCCATACATGGTTTAGGGGGTATGATGAAGCTTGACAGGGAAGGAGAGTGGATCTAGTAACGACCAGCGAAGGGGCGGGGCCAGGAGCTATGAATCATCTCTGAAACCACATATAGGCAAGGCAAATGATACACACATATTCTCTCTCTCTCTCTCTCTCTCTCTCTCTCTCTCTCTCTCTCTTTTTTATGTTGTTATTTTCCATTTTTTTTTTTTCTGTAACATACCCCAAGTTTTATGTCGACATAAAGTGAAGTTTTATTCTTTCTTCTTTTTCGTTCTTCTTAAATCTTTACTGTTCTGTCTCTGTTGTTCACAACTTGTTCTTCTTCCATCCTCTCTTTCTCCTTCGTCTGTTTATCTTCCTTTTTTATTTTTGGGTCGTTATTTACCTTTTTCCCTGTTTTTACTTGTTCCATAACTCTTCCGTCTGTCAACCCGTCTTTTTTCTTTACAATTCTTCATCTTCCTCCTCCTCCTCCTCCTCCTCTTCCTCCTCCTCCTCCTCCTCCTCCCCCTCCTCCTCCTCCTTTTCCTTTTTTTCTTGCCAAGTCGTGAGGTGTCATCATTCGTCTCTTACTTTGTCTTATACATTTGTCTCATACTTTGGAATTATTTCTTCCTCCTTCTCCTCCTCCTCTTATTTCCCTTTTCCCTTTCCCTTCCCCAGACTCGTACAGCTGTCCACATCTTATAGTCGCGTGTGTTGACTTTTCCCGCTGTTTGGTCCTTCGGAACGTCATTACACCCAACCGTGTCTTGTGTACTCACCTAGTTGTGTTGCGGGCCCGTTTCCCGGCTCCTGGCCCTCCCTTTTTCACTGGCCGCTACTGGTCACTTCCCCCCATATTTTATTACCTTCTTAAAGCTATGTATGATCCTCCTCCACTCATCACTTCCCAGACTATTCCACTTCCTGAAAACTCTGTGACTGAGAAATTTTCCCTAAACCCCTGTGTTCATTCGAGTCTTCAACTTCCAACTGTGCCCCCTTTGTTGCTATGTCCCATCTCTGGAACATTCTTTCCTGCCCACCTAGTCGTTTCCCCCCATATTTTATGTCGTTATCATGTCTCCCTATCTCTATGTCTTCCATGTCGTCAGGTCATCTCCTATCCCTCCTCGTAGGACAATTTAGCCCCGGGACTAGTCTTGTTGAAAAACTTGCACTTTCTTAGTTTTTTTACTGCTTGGCTGGTGGGGGTTTCCCAAAACGGTCCCATACCCCAAATTGGGCCCTAACGTAAAAATGTTACGGGTCCTGAATGATTCCTTATTAAGATGTCGGAATGCTGTTCTTATGTTTACAGGTCCCCGTATGCTGCAGCAGTTATTTGGTTGATTGCGCCTCAGAAAATGTGCCCGGTTTTCTCACCCCAAGATCCTTTTCCTTGAGTGAGGTTTGTATCTCTGGCCCCCCAGTCTGATCCGTCTATTCTTCTTGCCCCCTTTCCAATCTTCTGCTTTGCACTTGGTCTGGTTGAACTCCAAAACCAGTTGCGGACCAGGCCTGCAGCCTGTCCCGATCCCTTTTTTTGTTCTGCCTTCCTCGTCCCATTGAATTCTTTTTATCAAATTCACATCATCTGCAAACAGGGCACTTAGTCTAACCTTCCCATGTCGTTCACAAATACCAGAAACAGCACCGGTCCCAGGACTGATCTTTGGGGGATCCGTTCGTTCAGGGCCCCTCTGACACCTCGCCAGTACCATGACTCGATGTTGTCTTCCGACGGTATTCCCTGATCCATTTTAATCCTTTCCCGTTATCCTGCCTGGTCCTCCCTTTTTTTACTAATCTCTTTTGTGGAACTGTGTTAAACCCCTTAAATCCCAAAAAAATACAACACCCACCCTCTCTCTTGTCTTACTGCCGTCACCATGTCATAGAACTCCAGTAGGTTGGGCAGGATTTCCCCTTCCTGAAACCGTGTGGCTTTTTTGAAAAGCTCACCTTTCTAGGTGCCCCCCCACTCTTTTCCTGTTAACCCTTTTCCATGACCTTGCATACTATACATGTCAGTGACACGGGTCTGTAGTTTAAGCTTCGTGTCTGTCTTTTTTTTAAAAATTGTTAATACTTTGCTGTCTTCCATCCTCGGGTTTTAAGTTGTTGTTTTAAATGGCCCCCCTTTTTGGGAAGGAAGGTGTTATGTTGTGTGTGTGTGTGTGTGTGTGTGTGTGTGTGTGTGTGTTTCTTCTGTCACTATTGTTTGTTCTGCTGTCTCTCAGCCAGTGTCGGTTATCCTTATCCTTCAGCTTCCATCAATTTCTTCTCCCGTCAGCTTCCATCCTGCCCTTTTTCCTGCTGTGCCCCCTTTCCCCCCTAGTGCTGTCAGCACTTCCCTTCCCCTCTTTTTCTGTCAGCCCCCTTGCCTTTTTCCTCTTCACCCCTGTTCCCCTTTTCTTCATTTTTCCTGCTGTCAGACCTCTGCTTCATTTTTCCCTGCTGTCAGCAGCCTTCCCTTTCCCCTCTTAGCTTGAAAGCATCCATGGCTTCCCTCTCTTCCTGCTGTCAGCCCCCCTCCCTTCCCTCTAGCTGTTGTCACCCCCCCTGCCTTCCTTCACGTGACATCCCCCCACCTTCCAAACAAGTGAAGCCATGGTACTTTTGCTATTGTTTTGACATATTTACTCACTCTCCTGCAGTCACAGCTGCTGCGTGTAATGACGCAGATAATGCAGATTTATTAGCGGCCTATCTTATTGGTTTGTGTCTGCTGAGCCCACCCACGATAGTAACATCAGTTAAAGGACCCTTTTCTGAGATAGGGGCTGGCGATGCTGAGAACTCCAGGAGCCAGAATTTTTTCTTTGATTTGCTAAGGGCGTGAGCGTCATGCACGCAAACGGTGGATCAAACACTAAAAAATAACCCGCTTATGAAGATGTTTCGGGCCGATTTTTTTTAGGTTTGTGCCTTTCTCTTTTTCCCGGTCGATACAGAGATGGTATTTGGGAAAAATGATGAGGTGCAGATTAAGTTTTTATCATGACGATTTTTCCCGGCGTGTACAGCTCTAACTTAAAAAGACGTATCTTACAGGAAAGATTGTCTTCAGCGGTGCGGCGGAGGCCGACTGCGCACAAAGCCACGAGTCTTGTTCATCTTGATGGTGTTATCATGCTAAAGATGTAGTTGTTGACGCTACCTTTTACTTCGAGCGATTATATGCGGACGTGTCACATGACACACCTTATCATAGCTTTGTCGTATGACACGATACACAATAGACAAGAGAGCACTGGACAAGTGTACAGGGGAACAAGGGAACAATGGACAAGTGTACACGGGAAAAGGGGAAGGAAGGAACCCCCTAAAGGAAAAGGGTCAGGGTCCACGGCACGGGACAAAAGGGAACACTGGACAAGTGCACACAGGACAATGGAACACTGGACAAGTGTAAAACGGGAAACAAAGGGGGAACACTGGACAAGTGTACACGGGACAAAGGAAACCCCCGGGGGAGGCAAGTGTACACGGGACAAAAGGGGAACACACGGGAAACACAGAATTGTACACGGGAAAAGGGGAACACTGGACAAGTGTACACGGGACAAGGGGAACACTGGACAAGTGTACACGGGAAAAGGGGAACACTGGACAAGTGTACACGGGACAAGGGAACACTGGACAAGTGTACACGGGACAAGGGAACACTGGACAAGTGTACACGGGACAAGGGAACACTGGACAAGTGTACACGGGACAAGGGAACACTGGACAAGTGTACACGGGACAAGGGAACACTGGACAAGTGTACACGGGACAAGGGAACACTGGACAAGAAAGTACTTGACAGGGACACACTAGACAAGGAGACACCTCACTTGCATAGTATCACGTAATTTATATATGGTTAAGACAACACGAGGATAAACAAGACTATTAATTAAGTGTAATGGATCTCTGGAGGCTGATGTATGGCAGTACATTCATCTTGTAGTTATGTAGCTTCCAGAGTCTCTCTCTCTCTCTCTCTCTCTCTCTCTCTCTCTCTCTCTCTCTCTCTCTCTCTCTCTCTCTCTCTTTCTCCGTTACGCACAAACACACACACACACACACAGGGTAAAGAAAATTCATTTCATAATCTAAACAAATAATTAGAAATTTAATTTTAATTATGTATGTTTAGATTAAACATTGACGCTTGGTTATAAAAAGGGAAATGCCAGGTTTAATCCTTCCTGGGCTGTAATATGAGGATCTAAGCATGTTTTCTACCTAGGAATTCGGCACAGATTCTAGACAGGAGCTAAGCACATACGTCAACGTGCAAGAACAATAGCTTTGTGTCAAACTAGGAACTCATTGATCACGTTGGGTGGAGATATTAAGACACATGGATAGCCCAGGAATTTATTGGTGTTAAATAGTGATATACAGAGAGCATAAAGTGCTACAGCGACCTCTTAGCTGCCATCCACTGCCTCTCATTATATAAACTGCTAGAGAGCAAGTATTAGCTACTGTCCATTGCCTCTCACTACATAAACTGCTAAAGAGTGGCTCTTAGCAGCATTCACTGCCTCTCGTCGATGGATTAAAACTTCCAGGTCTCTCTCTGGGAAACTCCAGAGTAATAATGAAAAGAGCTCTCGAAAGTGGGGTAAGTATCAAATAGCGGATTTTTCCCGAGTGGGCGAATATAAGAATCCATTTGGAGTTTTGTTGCCTCGGCTTCCTGCTGATCTCGCGAGCCAGGGCTCCTCAAGACGCTGCTGGCCTCCGACAAAAGCCAAGAGATCTTGCTGATCTTGGGAAACCAGGCACTTATGCCATCAAGAGCCAGTGATAACCGGAAGACGATGTAGGGTGTCAGGAGGCAGTTAAAAAAGAGACTCTGTTTGTCTGACTAATAAGAAAAGTTCTTAAGACACTGTTTACTTCTGGTAAAATCACGAGCTCCTTCAAGAACCGGGTGCCAAGAATAACCAAAGATGCTCTTAGTATGAGGAGGCAGAAAGAGGCAAGAGCTGCTCTTAAACCAGGGCTTCAGGAAGAGGAAAGCTTACCCCTTACAGGCAGCAAGAGCACCTCTGATCCCACCCAGAAAACAGCTTCATCTCTGCTCCCAACTTTGTTTATCTTGTTGACCGCCCAGCGCACGAGACGATGTGTGTGTACTCCCTAGTTGTGGTTGCAGAGGTCGATTCACAGCTCCTGGCCCCGCCTCTTCACTGGCCCTACTGGGTCACTCTTCCCGCTCCATGAGCTTTATCATAACTCTTCTTAAAGCTATGTATGGATCCTGCCTCCACTACATCGCTTCCCAAACTATTCCACTTCCCGACCACTCTGTGACTGAAGATAACTTCCTAACATCCCTGTGATTCATCTGAGTCATCAACTTCCAACTGTGACCCCTTATTGCTGTGTCCCATCTCTGGAACACTCTGTCTCTGTCCACCTTATCGATTCCTCTCAGTATTTTATATGTCGTTATCATGCCCCCTCAATCTCTCCTGTCTTCCAGTGTCGTCAGGTCGATCTCTTATCCTCTCCTCGTAGGACATACCCCCTTAGCTCCGGGACTAGTCTTGTTGCAACCCTTTGCACTTTCTCTAGTTTCCTAACGTGCTTGGCTAGGTGTGGGTTCCAAACTGGTGCTGCATACCCCAATATGGGCCTAACGTACACAGTGACAGGGTCCTGAACGATTCTTTATTAAGATGTCGGAATGCTGTTCTTAGGTTTGCTAGGCGCCCGTATGCTGCAGCAGTTATTTGGTTGATGTGCGCCTCAGGAGATGTGCCCGGTGTTATTCTCACCCCAAGATCTTTTTCCTTTGAGGAGGTTTGTAGTATCTGGCCCCTAGAGTGTACTCTGTCTGCGGTCTTTTTGCCCTCCCCAGTCTTTATGACTTTGCACTTGATGGGTTGAACTCCAGGACCCAGTTGCTGGACCAGGCCTGCAGCCTATCAGATTCCTTTGTAGTTCTGCCTGGTCCTCGTCCGATTGGATTCTTCTCATCAACTTCACATCATCTGCAAACAGGGACACTTCGAAGTCTATTCCTTCAGTCATATCATTCACAAATACCAGAAACAACACCGGCCCTAGGACTGACCTATGTGGAACCCCACTCGTCACAGGCGCTCACTCTGACATCTCGCCATGTACCATGACTCGATGTTGTCTTCCTGACAGGTATTCCCTGATCCATTGTAGGGGCCTTCCCTGTTATCCCTGCCTGGTCCTCTTACAGTCCAAGAAAATGCAATCAACCCACCCTCTCTCTCTTGTCTTACTGCTGTCACCCTGTCATAGAACTCCAGTAGGTTTGTGACACAGGATTTCCCGTCCCCCTAAAACCGTGCTGACTGTCGTTGATATGCTCATTCCTTTCTAGGTGTTCCACCACTCTTCTCCTGATAATCTTCTCCATGACTTTGCATACTATACATATCAGTGACACTGGTCTGAAGTTTAATGCTACGAATCTGTCTCCTTTTTTAAAAAATTAGGACTTCATTTGCTGTCTTCCATTCCTCAGGTAGTCGCCCTGTTTCGATGAAGTTAAATATTGTTGATATGGGTAAAAAGCGCCTCTGCTCCCTCTCTCGGACCCATGGAGATATGTTATCCGGCCCCATCGCCTTTGAGGTATCTAGCTCACTCAGTAGCCTCTTCACTTCTTCCTCGGTTGTATGTATTGTTCCAACATTTATGGTGTCCCCACCTCTGTCTTTCTGGAGTCCTTTCCGTCTCGTCTGTGAAAACTTCTTTTAATCTCATGTTGGGGTTCCTCACATACTTCACGGTCGTTTCTTGTGATATCTCCTCCTTCCTTCCCCAGCTAATTACCTGGTCCTTGAGTGTTGTTTTCCCCCGATGTGGCTGTACAACAGCTTCAGGTCAGATTTGGGTTTCACTGCTATGTCATTTTCATATTGTCGTTGGGCCTCCTTCTTACCTGCGCATATTCATTTCTGGTTCTACGACTTCTTTCCTTATTCTCCTGGGTCCTTTGCCTTCTATACCTCTTCCATGCTCTAGCACACTTGGTTTTGGCCTCTCTACACCTTTGGGTGAACTAAGGGCTCCCCCTGGCCTTCTCATTATTTCTGTTAAACTTGGGAACAAACCTCTCCTCAGCTTCCTTGCATATTGTTGTCACATATCCCATCATCTCGTTTACTGTTTTCCCCTGCCAGTTCTCTGTGTTCTGGGGTCTGTGGGGGTGGGGGACCTAGCAGTGTGCTGTGGGATTCTACGGCGTAGTGTGGGGGATGGTACTGTAAGTGTGGGTTGTGGTTTGTGTTGGGATTGAGTGTTTGGTTGTGAGATTCTAGGAGTGGTTCTCTGTGTGCTTGCGCTTGTTGCTCTGCTCTGGTTGTCCTCTGCTGATTCTGTCCTTGTCTCTCTTCCTAGCCCCTTTCCTTCTCTGTCCTCGCCCTCAGTTGCTGTCGTTCTGTTTTTGTTCTGCGTCGGTCAAGGAACACCCTCTTTATGTTGACGGTTCCTTCAGCCATGGTTTCTCTTGCGGATCCTGTTTACACCGTTTCTGTCTTGAAAATCAGCTTGACTGGACGATTTCTCTCCTTTACATACGCCCCTTTTCTCTGAAAATATACGATCTCAGACGTGTCCTTCTCTCTTATCTCTTTGATGATGTTTTCAATCTCCTGTTTTCTTTCTGCCGTCTTTCATTGTCGTACTCCTCGCTTTCCCTGAACAAATGAATAAACACTGACCTCTCTCCTCCTTCTATTGTCTTTCCTCTCACATCTGTTTAATTTCCACGAAGATCCCTCAAACATTTACTTGTTGCAGCCATGCTTATGATGCTCGCAGCTGTGTCAATCACTCACACCTGTCACTCCCCATGTCGCCCACGCCTGCCGCTCACACATGTCACTCCCCCTGCCACTCACACATACAACTACCATCTGTCACAAACACATGTCACTCATACTTCTCATTAGAACCTCTGCTTATCTATGTTGACTTCATCTCACTGGTTCTGGAGGAGCAAGGAATTAAATGTTTGTCACTGAATTATAAAACAGCCACTCCAAGAGAATTAATGAGCCATAAGAACAACTGTTATTGTTGTGTATTTTACATACAAAGTGGCTTATTGTGGTTCTTTCTAGCGATGAGTGTGTCCCGGCGCTCACCCATCCATTGAATGGCTAGATCCAGTTGGGCTTAATTGGACCACCTGAGTTAGGCCCAGTGTTTACAGCACCAAGAAATTCTATTTAATGGGTTTTATGATTAAACCTGAGTGCTAGGTTCCACCTAGTAGAACTTAATTTAACCTAACCTAACCTGATTTAACCTAGCCTAACCTAACTTGACCCGTAAAGTACCATGGGGCTGTATCTGGCAAGTATCCAGTCACTGAATCCCAAGATCCATCTTTCTCACTCATAAGCTCCGTTGGCTTATGTTGAGTCTTCTGAGATGTCTCAGCATGATTTACTACCTGTCTGTTTCTTTCACCATCACCACTAACAAAAGCAACAACCACAGGGACACCAACAAGAACAAAATCAAAACCACCTATAATAACAGCGAAAATAACATCGATAATCACACCTATAATAACAGCGATAACGGTAAACGCAGCAGAAAAATAGCAGCAACAACAATAACAAAGGCCCCAAAATACCAATACCACAATAACCATAAAATCTACTCACCCCAAATCCACCACACATCCTCAACCCAGCCCAACCCCATTTTCCCTTAAAACCACTCCTCATCACAAAATCATCCCCCTTTCCCCCCATCACACTCTAACTCAACACCCATTCCCCTGCATCCACCACCCTGCACCCATCCCCCCTGACCCCCACTACCCCCCCCCATCCACCACCCTGCATCCACCACCACACCCCAGTCACCTCTTACTTGCCCCCGAAAGGGCGAACCTGGACTCCCCTTTCCCAGAATGTTTAAAAGGTCGTCGTGAAATTTTTTAACGAGCAGAGCATTGGGTCATCAAGCCTTGATCATCATCAGTAGCGGGAAACCTCAACCAATCCTGCTCAACGTATATCATAAACACAATTTTTTCCATTGAGTTTTTAAAAGGTGTTTCAGCCTGCCCAAGGGACTTTTTAGTATTTGTCATTAATATATATATATATATATATATATATATATATATATATATATATATATATATATATATATATATATATTTTTTTGAAAAGACAACCACTATGAAAAATAGAAAAATTCCCAACCCTTTCGTGACTACTCACATTATCAAGGAACTGAAAAAGGAAACATGACAAAAAAGGCTTATAAAGGGAAGACTACACCTCACAGTCACATCATACTAACAAGAAAACACCCCCGGCGTAACATCAAAATATTGAAGAGGAACATAAAAAAGGACCTCAAACTCTTCCCAAAAATTTAAAAGTTAGTCAATTTATCATTAAATTTTTCCCCAAATTTTATTAATTATAAATGAATCAATTTATATAAACCAAAAGAAATATTCATATTATTTTAAAAACCCACTTTTAATAAAACATGATTCTATTATATTCCTCTCAACCATGGTTCTTGATACAACCTTCTCAGCTTTTTCAAAATCAATTGGATGGTTAAAGTCTCTCACATGAATAAATGGGGCATTAGAATCTTGTCAGTTCTAATGCTATATTTATGTTGTTTTAATCTTATTTCCCAAGGGATTTTACTATTTTTGACCATAATAAATTTTACCCGCATATTTTACAGGGAATCTTATAAACCATCCGTAAACTTTTTTGGGGGAAATTTTTTTTATCAAAAGTCTTTTTACTGTATCAAATTTTTAAATACAACTTTGATTTTAAAAATTTCCCTTAAAAAAGGGAAAGGGCATATCAACCAAGCTTTCATGGTGGGAAAACCCTTATTTTGGTTGAATAAGGTTGGTTGCCCTTTTTTTGGATTAAAAAAGTATATCTAGCTTTTTTAAAAAGATTTATCAATTATGTTTCTTGGGTTTTTTTTAAATCATTAGCTTTTTTCATAAATTTTAGTGATTTCTTCATCTATGAACTCTGGACTACAAATACGTAAAGCTCTAAAAATTTATTGAAAAAAAAACCGACACTTTAACTCTATCTTGATGTGAAGAGTAATAGGGGCCAAAAGAACAATTTTTTAGGTTTCTGAAAATTTTTAAATTTAAAATAAATTGCCCTTAATAATAAAAGCATCTGGGAAAGGGGCAATGAGTTATTTACTTCGAATTCAAAAATTAAAATTTATAGAATGAGCTAAGCTATTTAATTTAACAAGGAAATGGTTTATGTCTACATTCTTAGGCATAAACAAAATATCATCAACATATCTATACCCTAACTCTAAATTTGGGGAAAGGTAAATCCAAATTTGTTTGAAAAAAATTTCCCTATATAAATTACTAAGAACAGGTGAAAAGGATTTCCCATTGCCATACCAAACTTCTGGTAAAAATCATCATTAAATACAAATTTTGCATCAACAATACAAAGTTTAATAAGTTTAATGATAGTAGGAACTCAATGGTAAATCATAATTAACCCGTTCTTCAGATAGAAACTTAGTAAATCATCAACTGGAACTTTTGTAAACAAGGAGGTAACATCAAAACTAACCATATTGAAATCATTTAAATCAGTCAAGGTGCTTAATTTATCAACTAAATCTAAGTTGTTTTTAACATTAAAAATTGAAATTTTTCCAACAATTGGGCTCAAAATATCAAAAAACCATTTAGAAAAAAAAATTCCCAATTGCCCTCACAGATTTTTTTAAATCTTATGATTCCTTTTTAATAAAAATTTGCGTCTTACTAAAGCAGATGAAATAAATGCAATTGTAATTATGAAAAACCGTTACCAAGATAAAATAATAACCTCCCAGATGATTTTGAAACCTATTTATAACTTGAAAGGGAAATTTCCTTTGAAACTGTTAACAGCAATTTCAATAAAACATCTATTGAAGGGCAAAGATGAATTAATTAAAAAAAAAACTTCCACTAATCCATCTTTTTTTATATGTATGGTTAATAAAAACACACAAACCTGGTAATCCTGTTAGACCAATTATTAGCTCTATAGGTTCAGTTTCTTATAAATTTTCTAAATGGCTTGTTGATATTTTGAGCCCCAAATTTTTAGAAAAATTTATAATTTTAATTTAAAAACAACTTAAATTTAGTTGATAAATTAAGCACCTTTCTGATTTAAATGATTTCAATATAGGAGACTCTTGCTGCTCCAACACCAAAACCTAGTGAAGAACTTGCAAACATTCAAGGTGGGACGGGCCCCCTCGCTGAAAAGATGCGGGCCCAAAATGCTTAGGGCCGTAACATCAGACAGGGGGACTGCCCGTCTCCCAGCTGTGGTGTACATCCTCTGGGGACTTCCTCCAAACAGTTCACATTTCGGGCCCTGGGAACACGCCTCGACCTAAGACCCTTCGTATTCAATGGCTCTGCGCCCCTTTCTGCCCCTATTCACCCGGAATATACGTGTATTTGCAGCGTCCAAAAACCAACCCAAAATGGTCTACATGGTCTTAACTGTTCTAAAACCAAAAGGGGTTTGGGATGCAAGACACAATGAGGTCAACGGCCCCCCATAAAGGGGAAACCCCTTTCTACAGCTGGATGCCCAGCCGGGGAGAGCCCCAATCACTAAACCAACAATACCCCAAACCCCGCAAACCTCCCCAGGGGTCACCATCTATCCTTGGAAGAATGGCAAGCTCTTAGCATTGGGGGTTATCCTTTTGTCGTCACTGGTGGCACCCACATCCCACAGTGTCGGACGACGGGGGGGAGCTGCTGACCACAGAGAAAGGGGTACAAGAACGGCAAGGCGAGACATAAGCCAACAGTATCAATTTGTCCCAGTGGGATCCCGGACCGGGGGCGTGGGGGAAAAAAAGCAACACGTTTCCTTAAAAAACTGGGTTCCCGACTCATTGACACCACCAGGGACCCAAAGGGGAGCCACGTTCATGTTCCAGCGTCTCAGCGTGGCCATCCAGAGGGAAACGCATGCTGCATACTTGGCTCGCGTCCGGCTTCGGAGGAGCTGGAGGAGATTCATAATCTTTGATATATTGTACCATTTTATTCATGTTCATGTTTTCCATTGATGTATTCTGTCTATTAATAAAGCATTCCCCTCATTATATATAGGGGGGGGTGGAAAAATTCAAAGCTCCGGGGAGAACCTCAGTTTTCCCTGAGGTACGCTTATCGTCTTCTCTAGGCCCACAAAAAATATATATATATATATATATATATATATATATATATATATATATATATATATATATATATATATATATATATATATATATATATATATATATATATATATATATATATATATATATATATATATATATATATATATATAAGAAAAGTGACTGAATAGATGATCTTCAAAAAAATAAATGTTTTCTCAAAAGGGTTTTTGGGAACTTCCTTAATTTTAAAATTACGGAAAAGTATTGGTAACTGTTATTGTTGTTGTTGTTTTTCTTTCTTCTTCTTTTTCTTTTTCTTTTTTTTTTTTTTTTCTTTTTTTTTCTCTTTTTTTTTCTCTTTTTTTTCTCTTTTTTTTTCTCTTTTTCTTTCTCTATTTCTTTCTCTTTTTTTTTCTCTATTTCTTTCTCTTTCTTTCTCTTTTTTTTTCTCTTTTTCTTTCTCTTTTTCTTTCTCTTTTTTTTCTTCTTTTTTGTCTTCTTTTTCGTCTTCTTTTTTTGTCTTCTTTTTTGTCTTCTTTTTCTCTTCTTTTTCGTC
>WNWK01039667.1:0-17347 GCA_009830355.1 Cherax destructor
CGAATACTCGCCGGACATCAAATTCAGCAGCCTCAAATGGGAGGTTCTTCACATGAATCCAAGAGTAATGCCGGACACGTCACGCATACGCACCTCCAATCCCGAGTTGACGACAATAGGCTTGTCCTGAAACTTGTCCACCACTTCCTCATACACGCCAGTGGAGTTGAACTTGACGAAAAATCTGGCTGATCCATTCAAGAGATGCCATAAATGGCCTCAGTCGATATTCCGAAGGTGTCACGTAGAACCAATGGCAAGATGATCTCAGCATTATCAGGATACACAGCACCTTTAATCAAGTCCACACAGACAGTGTTGACACGTCGCTGGTAGGTATCCGCCATGATGGTGAAAATAAAATTTCACCTAACCTCCACCAGGGGGACAACTGAGCTCACCGCGCACCACCAAGGTTGGGGAGCAACTATGTTGGTAAATATTGGGCGAATCTTACAGGTTTTTGCAAGGCTATGGGTATGAGTATAAATGGGGCTAAATCGCGTTTGTTGGAGGTAGGGAGGTGGATAGGCAGGAGATTGGGGGAGGGATATGGGTGGGTCATAGTGGATAATATAAAAATTTGTGGTATAGTGTATATGTGTGATAGTATGTTAGCTAGGAAGGTGAACTCGGGGAGGGTAGTGCAAATGGCCTTGGGTAGGTTGGCAGGATGGAGGGCAGGGGACCTCACCTTGCAACAGAGGGTGATGGGGGTGAACGTGATGATATACAGTCGGTTATGGCATGTGGCGGTGATTTACCCTCTGTTGCAGGAGGATGTGCGTGGTTTAGAGGTTAAAGTATTCAGGTATATATGGACCTATGGTAAGCATTGGCTTAGGAAGGAGGTGGTAAGGAATCGGGTGGAGATGGGAGGTCTAGGGCTTATATGGGATGAACATAGGTTGTTGTGTCTTTATGTGAAACGTTGTATGGTGCGCGTGGGGGGCATGGATGGTAATCGTGTGGGGTTGGTGGAGCGTGAGGTGAACAAATGGTGGGGGGGTAAATCTTTGGGGCAGTGTTGGGATTTATTAATGAATTTGGTGGTTATGAGGAGGCTGCATAGTTTGAAGGCGTGCACAATGGAGAGGGTAGGGGAAGGTTGGTTATCGAGGGTGTGGCTGAATATCCGGTGTATGATTGGGATAAGATATGGAAGGGATTCAAAGGGATGCATATCAGAGCTAGGGATAGGGAATTAATGTACAGGTTTTTACATGGTGCGGTGGCATCGAGGGCATTGTTATTCAAGATGGGGATTGTGCAGGACGGGTGCTGTAGACGGTGTGGGATGCAGGAAACGGCTTTACATGTCACATATTTCTGTGAAGCTTTGGGACCCGTGAGGGAATGGATGGGTCGGGTATTAGGGAACATGGGGGGGTGGGGGTATCTCTGTATTGAGGGCCCTGTGTTTGGATATAGGTAGGGTGGGAACCCAGGTGTGGAGGAGTTTATGGTATTTAATGGTAGATTTTGTGTGTGTGTCTTGGAGAATGAGGGAACAAGGGGTGGGGGAACGAATATGGGCTCTAGGTGGTGGTATGTATAGGACTAAATGTAGGAATCGGGTGGTGTATGGGAGTACTTGGGGGATAGCTTTTTCTGATGAGTATAGGGATATGGTATTGTGTGATTTGTTGCGTGCATTGGTAAGAGGGCTGGACATTTTGGACGATAATGGGTGTATGGTTGTGCGGGGTTCAGGGAGGGGGGCAGGGGAGTTTCATGTGTGTGTTATGAGTGTTGGGCAATCAGGTTTAGCAGAGTGTATGAGTGGAGTATCTGGGTTGGGGGGTGAGGGTGACTGAGATGACTTTGAGTTCATATTGATGTGACGGGTGACAATGGTAGTTTTGGTCATGTCTGTGTGTTAAGGATGCTGGTGTTCAGACTTATGACGGGAGGGGACGGGGGTTTTGGGTTTTATTATTTTTATTTTTATTAGTTTTTATTTTTAAATGCAAGGGATATGAGTGGGTTTACCTGAGTCCTTGACTGTGTGGGCGTTGAGATGTCATGAGCTTGGTGTGTATGTATTGTGTGGGTGTGTTGTGCTTGTCAGAAGGTTGTCTTTGATTTGTGGACTTTTAATTAGCCTTATGTAACTGTGAGGTATCATTGATATCTGAAGGCTTTTCTATGCATGGGGATGAAAACCTATGGCACTATATGTATTGATTATTGAGGTGGCAATGGTATTGAAATGTGGAGTGGGCGTACCGTGGAGGTGGTGAGTAAGCTAGAATCTTTTAAGAGGATTATGGTATAGGCTTACTTATTCATATCAATCATGGGTTTATTTGTCCTTTATTGATGTTTGTAATGTTTGATGTGTATTGTAAAGTTAACCCTTTCTAGCAATTGTTCTTCTCAATTGAGGGTAAGGGGTGATTGGGGTATGGGGGTCACCTTGCTTGGTGAATCAAGGTGCAATACAGTACATGACATCTGTCTTATTGAAAAGTAGATTTGGGCTTGGTTTATACAGGTCTTTGACATATTGTGTCTTTTGTTTTGTTATGGGTTAGTAATGCATACCAGGGTGGAGTGGAGGGTATGCCTGTCATTTTGTTTTCTTGCACATGTTTGTGTATGTTATTTTTTAGTATGGTATGTTGTTTAAGGCTAAGACATATAAGGGTTTGTGGTCCTTGTGATCATATTATTAGTATTCTATTTTGTCAATGTTATTTAATTATTTTATTTATTTCTTATTGGGTAGGAAAGCAGTATAAGTCAGTGGGCTGTGGAAGGTTCTGTTAATGGACTGTTGTATTTATATCTATTCAGTGTTATTAGCTTGTTGTTGTTTGTAGGTGATTGATGTATGTATGTTTATGATAACCATGAATATCCGGCATTATTTGGTTTAAAAGTATTAATTTTTGAGTGTTCGACTGTATATTTTCATGGAAGGAGTCTTTCCATGCTATTGTGATGTTTTGTGCATATAGATTTAGGTTTTGTGATTTTGTTATGCCCTTACTTGCAGGAAGGGGCCAATTTGGTATTTGTATTGTACATTGTTTGATTTCAAATAAAATATAAAAAAAAAAGAATACACACAGTGTTAACTCTGCGACGACCCAACTGCGCCATGTTGTGAAAACAACAATGTCACAAGGCGCCGGTAGAGGCAGGCTGGCCGCACGTCCGCTCGACACCAAGGTTGAGCGACAAATGGATATATAGTTATTGATGGGACTCGTGTTGCAGGTTAATTTTGTACTTTATAGTGCACGTGAGGTATTTGTGAAACGCCAAGAGCATGGTTAGGATAAATGGGTATTTTGGAGTTTAGTTTTTTGTATATTATATACTTCTATATGTTATATGCAATGTATTGTAATATGTTGTTAAATAAAAATATATATAAAAAAAAGTTAAATACACTTGTGTTCTGAAATCAGCCATTACAACGTAGGAGGGAATAGGTCGTCGAATGGTCATCTTCAAGGAATACATTCCCTCGAATAGGCCCTCCAGTGGCCCCTCATTCCACTTCCCAGCTGTCACTGCATGCACCATCCCATATTCACCAAAGATCTTCATAATGTCCACTTGGTCCGCCTCAAATGGGACGTTTTTAACACAAACCCAAGAATATGCCCGGGACACATCCTTCAGTCATACTTGCATGGTGGAATTAACTGTATACACTTTGTCGTGATGTTTTTTTTATATTTTATTGAGAAAACAATTACAAAACACATGACAATACGGAGACAGAAAACAGAGTGATAACTTAAAATACAAGCACTAACTGTGCTTGGCAAAGCAACAACAGAGGTTAACAAAATTTTCCCTACTTAAGAAAACATACAAAGCATAAATACAATTCACAAAACCAGAAAATCTTATCATCCAATGCTTACCATCCATGAACAGGAAAAAATAATAACCGTATGTACATAACCCCGGACACAAATCACAAACAGGAACTAAATGACTTAAGTGACAGTTGTTGTGATAAAAACATAGGCCTTATTCCTAGGCTTTATTGAACACAAAATCCATGGTACATGTCTGCAACAGAAGAAAATACATCTAATGACTGCTGCTGCAGGACAGGTGATGTAAGGTGCATATATCCTCAGAAAAGCTATAGCTACTGGCGACATATTTAAGCTTACCATGTAATCTGCATCACGAATGTATCTGTGTAAGAGAGAGACCACACGCCATGCTGGGCCATCGCTGTACTGTTTGTTGTTATTGTAAGGAGCCCCTGAGGTGGTGCAGTATTGTGTCCTGCTGCGGCTCCCCACAAGAGCGGTATCACTACAATCTCCCCCTTCTAAAATATCAGATACAGTAATCCTCCAAACGGTTAGGTGGGTGACGTGTACGTCCAGACCTTCGTAGCCCTTGAGCCTCTTCACCGGGTTCGGTATTTTCTAGCGGGGTTTGACTATCTGCTGGAGCGGCGTCCTCTATTTCAATAGGGGTAGCCTGAAAAGGCTTCCTGGAGAAACGAAGCATCTTTCGCAACATCTATTGGTGTATCTTGAGATTCCGCACTAACATTGGTTTCAACTGGGGCTAAGTGTCTTGTAGATACAGTAGTCTCTTCACCATTTTGGTAGCGAATGTGGGCATAATGCGGATTAGCTTGTAGGAGCTCTACCTCTTCCACTAAAGGATCCGTCTTGTTCATCCTACGGTGACTCTTCAGGAGAATGGGTCCAGGGTGACATAACCAGGTGGGCATGGAGGCTCCGTAGAAGAACGACGTGAATAGTTGAAGAGTCTCTCATGAGGGTAGCATTAGTAGCTGTGCACAGCAATGATCTAATAGAGTGAAGGGCATCAGGTAAGACAGTCTGCCAGTGTTGAACCGGTAGATTGCGAGATTTCAGTGTCATTGTAACTGACTTCCATATAGTACCATTAAACCGCTCCACTTGACCATTGCCTTGAGGGTTGTAGCTTGTTGTTCTGCTGCAAGCAATCCCTTTGTTAGCCAAAACTCCTGAAGTTCATTACTCATGAACGAGGATCCCTGTCTGAATGGATATAGGCCGGCATACCAAAAATAGCGAATAACTGGGAAAGACAACTGATGACAGTTGAAGCAGTCATATTTGCACAGGGTAACACAAAAGGAAACCTAGAATATTCATCTACTATGTTAAGGAAATATCTATTCTGGTTTATGCTTGGTAGAGGTCCTTTGAAATCTATATTCAGTGTCTCGAAAGGCTGGGTGGCTTTTATGAGATGAGTTTTCTCTGGCTGGTGAAAGTTTGGCTTGCACTCTGCACATACTCTGCATGATCTGATCACTTGTCGCACCTCTTCCACTGAGTAGGGCATATTCTTAGATTTAACAAAATGATACAGGCGTGTAACTCCTGGGTGACACAAGGCCTTGTGGAACTCTGAGAGTGATTGCAAATCATGACATGCTGCTCCACAGTGGGACCTAGAGAATGCATCAGGTGAAATGTTTTCTTCACCCGGTCGATACAGAATATCAAAGTTATAACACGATAGTTCCATCCTCCAGCGTAATATCTTGTCATTCTTGATCTTACTTTTGTGCTTCTTGTCAAACATATACATCACGGACCGTTGGTCAGTCCTTACAGTGAAATGTCTGCCTGTTAAATAATGCCTCCAGTGGCGAACTGCTTCTATGATGGCCTGGGCTTCCTTTTCTACAGCAGCATAGCACTTCTCTGATCCTTGAAAAGTTCTTGAAAAGAAAGCTACGGGACGTCCTGCCTGAGATAGGACTGCAGCAATGGCAACTTCAGATGCATCCGTTTCCACCTCGAATGGTAGGGACTCATCAATGGCCTGAACTACTGAGTTTTCAATATCCTGTTTGAGAGTATAGAAAGCAGTTTCTGCTTCCTTTGTCACTGGAAATATCGTGGTAGCACTCAGTGGGCGAACTTTACTTGAATAGTTGTAGATCCACTGTGAGTAATAAGCAAAAAGACCAAGAGTTCTTTGGAGTGACTTTTTGTCTTGGGGCATTGGAAGTTCCCGTAGAAATCGAAGTCTTTCAGGGTCTGGGGATATTGCACCTCCTTCCACCACATAACCAAGGATGTTAAGCCTTTTTTTTTTTTTTTACATTTTATTAGGAACACTGCATTACATAACTTTGCCCATAGACAGCTAGGCTCACCACATGGTGCCAATATACATATATAAATTACAAGGAACACTTTGTGATTACAAAGTCTCACTTAGAAATCCAAATCCATGTTATGCATAACATACTCAATTGTATGACCTTTGTCAAGAATAAGATATGTCATTAATCAAAGCCAAACATCCTAAGATATAAAAACCCTGTATAATTCATGCCCAACCCATCAAATGAAAAATTCACCATCTCCATACAGCAGGATGGTCATAAAACAAT
Source organism: Cherax destructor (assembly GCA_009830355.1). Classification (NCBI taxonomy): domain Eukaryota; kingdom Metazoa; phylum Arthropoda; class Malacostraca; order Decapoda; family Parastacidae; genus Cherax; species Cherax destructor. The sequence continues at coordinate 6,389 of WNWK01039667.1, forward strand.
CACTATTCACATGAACATAATGAATTTAACCCCATGTTACCCTTTCAACTCCAGCAAACATATTAATATGACACGACAAAGAATATACACTTATAACATTCCAGAACATAATTTTACATACAATGAACTATTCAATTGAACATTAAAGCCACGTAAACCCTGCACTACCACAATTTTGATTACATTCCCATTTATATATATATATATTCCATATATAAAACCCATTACTGTTCATACAAAAGCACAACATATATTACCTTACCCTCAAAATAGGCTTTGCATGAAATAAGCCTTCACTCAACCGGCCGTCTATATAACAAAACCCACTTTAGTTACCAATATAACTACATCAAAACTTACATCCCCAAACAGGAAAACTTCACGAACAATATAGTTTATATGATAACCTTACAGTTGAACCTAATGTTTTTTTTTTTTTTTTTTTACATTTTAATAGGAAAACTGTATTACATACACTTTGCACCATTAATAACAAAACTCACCCCATAATACAAATTATACATATGTCAATTACAAAGAACACACATTTGTTATATATGTCATGGAGGAAACCATTTCCGTGGTATGCTAAACATATTCAAGTGTATGACCATTTTAAAGATAGGATATGTCAAGAAACAAAGCTAAGACATCCGAAGGTTTAATTGCCCAATATGGATAAACCTTAACTCCTCAAAGGAAAACCCAACCCCGTACAGCAGGGTAATCATGAACCATCATTGTTCACATGTACATTATAAATTTATTCCCCCAGTTTCCCTTTCAATGCAAGCAGACCTAGTTAAACATGTAACCTCAAAGAATACACACTATTAATATCCCAGGACAAAATGAATTTACATGCGATGAACATTCGGATTGAACAAAATGCCACATAAAACGTGCACCACTACAATTTTGATTACATACATCAATTATATATATAAACCCATGACTGTTCAAAACGAAGCACAACATATAAACCTTGCCAACTCAGGACACAAAAACTAATAAAGATCTCGTGGGTTTTTTTTTTTTTTTCCTACCTAACCTTATTGTTGTAAAATCAGGAACGTACAAAATTATAAGTGCACCAAAACTAAGAATTTTACTTAAAATTAACAGGTGTTAGTCAATATGCCTTGTGTCGCATACACTACCACCAAACTTTTAAAAGTTTCACGTGAGACAAATGTATGCAAAAGCCATTACCGTACAAAGACTATGCCCAACATAAAATACCAGACGTCACAAGGACATTTCACTTTGGTTACTAACCATCCTAAGCATCTTATAACAAAACTACCTAAAATACCATCGGGTTACGAAACGAAAACTAACCCCAGACAAAGGGATTTACATCATAAGCCAGGAAATATGCTTTGACCCTAAGAAAATTTATAACCTGAAATACTCTGACGACAACCCCACCCGTACACACATTGTAAACCATCCGTCCAACTATATCAACATCCACCTGAGAGGATCATGAACCACAGAATTTACCCCCGTACCCCAAGACTAAAGAACCCTCACGATCAATAAAACAAAACCCCATCCAAAGACCCATTCCTAAGAAGGAGATTCAACAAGTTGATGAGAAGTCTATACCAATACCACACAAACTAACCATAGATCGACTCTTATTCCACAATTACCTGAGAATTTTTTCTTTTTTTATTTTGTTTCTTTCCCTTCTGTGCCCTAAAAGACCTAACACAAAAGACAGATCATTGCACCCGCTCTACCAAGATAATGAAGATCAACCACATAACCCATCCACCACCCCTCCTATGCCCCCACCACTGCCACCTATCACTCCTTTTGTTCAAGTGCCTCATCTCCCACTCCCATACCCCACTCTGTACCACTACCCCCCATTCCCCTAAACCGTAAGCAAAACTCCTCACCCTCCCCATTATCCTCTTAGATCCTCTAATCTCATATCCCTATATGACATCCTGAAAGCTTTACCCACGCCTGACCATATAACATCCTATTCCTGCACTTAGTTCGGTAGATTCTCGCCGATATTACCTTAATACGATCCATTACCCCCAAATCCCTGACCCTCCATGAACTGCAAACAAAATCTATCGCACAATACATGAGTCCCCTTCGTGATACTGCATCTATACCCTCAAAATCCAAAACATGGCCCTCAACATGGGAATACCCCCACCTAAGAAGGTTAACACCCGCCCAAACCATTCCCTCACTTGTCCTAAAACCTGCAAAAATATATTTCATGTAACGTAGTTGCCGGCTCCCCACACCTACCACCCTCCCTCCTGAACTAATCCCATTATTGCTAATGATGCACGAGAGGCCACTACCCCATGAAGAAACCTATACATGAACTCCCTATCCCTAGAACTGATTTTCAGCACCCTGAAGCCCTCCCAGATCCTATCCCATCCATACATTGGGAACTGTGACACGCCCTCCAAAACCCTTTGTACCTCCCCTAAACCTCCCATCCGACCTACCCTTAAAGTCTGTGGATTTGACATTACAAGTAAATTACGCATTATGTCCCTACAATAAACCAAATCTCTGTCATTCCACCACTCACCCATCTCCTAAGAATGCTGGTGACACCCCATCCAAACCTCCGTGAACACTCCTCCGCATCAAGCATCTCTTCAGGTATACACTCATCAGTCTATGCTCCAACCATATTAGCCCAACCCACCCAATGACACTTTATTACATACAATCTCTCGCCCCAGCCAATGGCGTCCTCCACCCCATACAAAGTTAATAACCTTACGTTCCAATACCATTACGTCTTCCTGCAACAAAGGGTAAATAGCTGCCACGAACCATAATCTACTATAAATCATACTATTCACAATGAGAACCCTCTGCCTCACCGTCACTTCCTTTATACTCCCCACCTTCAACCTACCTATCGCCCCCTTCACAACTTTTCGGAATTCTCTTTCCTGGTTTGCTCACGATCCCTCATGAAAATTACCCCACAAATCTTCAAACTATCCACAATAGTCCACCTCTGATCACTTCCCAACGGCCCTCCACCCAAGAACCTACCTCCATTAATTTCGACTTACGCTCATTTATCCTCATGCCCGTTGCCGCACAAAACATACATATAATTCCCAAACATTCGTTAATCCTTTCACAGAGCCCCGAGCACCGTAGTGTCATCCACGTACCCCACAATGCCCGTACGTTCCACTACGTCCTCCACATTCATCCGCACCCCAATCTCGACCATTCTATAAAAAGGATCCTGCAAACAAGAAAATAAAATCTGTGATAACGGACAACCCTGACGTAAACCCCTATTCATCTGTACCACCTCCCAATTTACCATTGATCTGAATTCTCACACGCCCTTCATACAATCTCTTCACCCAATTCACTACCTCCTCCCCGAATCCCTGCCGTCTCATCACCTCATACAGAACCTCGCGCTCCACGCAATCATACGCACCTTTCCAATCTAATGCTAAAATCCGCCTCCCCCATACTCCGCATAATTTTAATTCTTTCCAGCCCATTGACGACACTCCTACCCGGTATGCCACACTGACCCTCCGCTATCACCTTCCCCAAAACCCTCTTTAATCTATTGCCAAGGATTTTTGCCAAAATCTTATAATCTGCATTCATTAAAATAATTGGACGATAATTACTCATTGTATCTTCCTCTCTCCTTTTCGAACCAAAACCACTACCCCTATCCCGAACCAACCTTCCCAAACCATCCAACCTCATTCGTTCCATCAAGCGTACCAAACATTCCTTCACCACACCCCAATGTTCCTTATAAAACTCATTAGCAATCCATCCAAACCCGGTGAACGTCCCTTACTGAGGCCTGCCACAGCCTCCACACCTCCTTCACTAATAGCTTTTCCTAATTCCTCCTGTCCCTTTCCCCTAGCCTATCCTCTATGCCTTCCAAAACCTGATTCCGTGCCCCATCCCACACTACTCATATACGACCGAACCATTTATCCGCATAAACTCCTATCGCCTCTGTACCCCGTATCACCATGCCCTGCTCGTAACCTTCCATCCCCTGTTCCACCACCATTCGTTCAATCATCCTGTCCTCCTTCTCTTAGTGCAATGTCGCAAAACGTTCTTCGAAGGCCTATCCCCATCAAAATGTCGTCCACTCCTCTTTAAATCTACACGCTTCAAAACGTTCACTCTGTATATCCCATAGCCGCTCCTTTAATATTTTCAGATCCCTGTCTCCTTCCTATCACCCTATCATAACACCTCTGCAACTGTCCCTCCACATATTTTTGCAGACCAAATTTCCACCCTGCCTCCTCCCTGCCTAACGCCTGATAATACCTGCGAATAAGCGTCTTACCCTGAGTCACCCACCATTCTAACACATTATCCGCCATCGCTCCTGCTGCCCAAACCCTCCCCACCACTCCTCAAAACACTCTCTCTTATCCCCTCCCACCAGAAGAGCTACATTCAATTTCCAAAACCCTTATACCACCGTGCCACGCCATCCCAGCTCAAATCCACTAAAACCCCCTGTGATCGGAGAATCCTACATCAAAGGTTTGCCCTTCCCACCACCACCTTATGAGTAACGTAAATTCTATCCAGTCTCGCGCGTAACTATGTCGGAAGAAAGTATGCTCAACTACTCCTCCGCCCTATCACATCTTTTAATCCCACACTTCCCAATAAATCCCTTAAAGCATCAAGCACACAACCTGATCCCTTGGGCTCAACATCCCTTTTCCTAATGACACAATTGAAGTCCCCACCTGCCACCACTACGCCAGGTAAATCGCGAAAAGCATAGATCAAATATTCCTCACAAATTCCGTCTTAACCAAACGAACCTGCTCCGCTGGCATATATATACCCAGGAAACACACCCTCACCCTCCCCAGTATCCCTGCACTCTAACCACCCTCCCTCCCCACACTCCTCCCATGCTAGGAGTTGAAAGGACTAGACTCTGAAATCGCCACTGCTGACCCACCCTTGTGGCGATCCGAGGAACCCGCAAAACCCTATACCCTTTTATGTTCAAGTCCCTTCCTACCCTATGATTGTGTTCCTGAATGAAGACTACCTGGACATTAAACCTCCTCAGTGTGCACTCTACCCATGCCCTCTTGACTTCCGCGCACATACCATTTACATTGATCGTCAAACACTGGAAGACGGGTGCTATGATTTGCCCTTCGGCTTCGACATAAATTTTCCACCTGACTTACCTTTCCCCAAACCCTTTCCCACCCCAGATCCACCCTTAACTTTCTCATCATCCTGTAAAACAACCAAACCTTTCCTTACAGACTCCACTGACGGTCTCTTACTCATTCTCTGGGCAGGCGTCAGATCTTCGTCATGCTCTGATTGATTCCCGTCCTCTTACGGGTACCTGACTGAAATTCCATGCAGTCACCCCGTCCACCTGATGTACCTCCCAATTATTACTTCTCCAGGTAAAGCCGGAACATCCAAAGAAACTGTCTCCCCTCACTCATCACCACGCCACCTCCTTGCCCACCACACTGGCGGCGCTCATAATCTCACCAAGAGGCTCCTCCATAATATCCCTAACACCTCCTCTAACTGAATATCCTCACATGATAACAGACCCCCACCAATCTCACCTCCAACATCAGTCTCTTTTATCACCTGGGGTTGCTCAGCACTTGCTCCACCAACCCCTTCAACAATTTCACTCCACGTAAGTGTCTTCCTTCCACTCCAACCTGTACTACCCTCCGCGTTCCTCCTCATTCACAGTCTTGTCTATTCCTTGCTGCTGTACCTCTCTTCTAGGCATCATGCGCTTCATACAATCCGCTGCTACATGCTCGTAAGCTCCACAGAGCCTACACGTTCTCCGTTGCCCGGTACGTAACGTAAACCTGATTCCTAAATTCCGACAGCGTCACATATGAAGGTATAGGTTTACGTAGCGTCATCTTCAGCGAATACGTCCCTTCATAGAGTCCGTCATCGGACCCTCAGACCATCGTCCCATTCACTGTATGTATCATACCATACTCGTTGAAAAACCCACGAATGTCCGTTTCATCACATTCAAATGGTACGTTCTTGATCCTTATCCATGTGTATGTTCGTGACGTCCTTCATTCTTACTGCATCGTCGAGTTTACGGTGTAAACTTTATCCTGGTATCTGTCAACAAGGCGCTCGTAGACCTCAGTAGATATCAATTTCACGAATACCCTGTTGATGCCATTTAAGGCCACTCCGTATAAATCCTCTATCTCTATGTTGTACACATCATGAAGAATCATCGGTAGTACCGTCGCAGCCGTTGCAGGGTGTATAACTCCAGTTACCATGTCTACACACACTGTGTTAAATCGTCGTCGTCCAGCCGGCTCCATGACAGCTGTCTCACTTGTGCGGAAAACCACCAGATGGCAGGCTCAGCGCCGCACAACCTCACCCTACCAAAGCAGGGGAGCGAATATCTAAGCCTTTTAGTGGAAAAAGTGCACTTTTCTTCATTGTAACTGATATTTTTCTTCTTGGCAGCTTCCAAAACTTATCAAGGTTTGCATCATGTTCCTCCTGGGTCTTGCCACAAATGGTAACATTATCTAAATATGCATAAGTTCCCATAAGTTGCTCTTCCTGAATGAGTGAATCCATAATTCGTTGGAAACAGGCTACCCCATTGGTAACCCCAAAATGGACTCTGGTAAACTGATAGAGGCCGTCACTAGCCTGAAACGCTGTGTATGGTTTATCTTCATTCCTTATAGGGACTTGATGATAGGCACTTCGTAGATCAATTGTGCTAAACACATAGTACTGAGCAATTTTGTTCACTGTATCATCAATTCGAGGTAGAGGGTACCCATCAAGAAGTGTAAATTTGTTGATTGTCTCAGAATAGTCGATAGCCAGCCTCCGTTTCCTATAATCATCCTTGACAACAACGACCTGTGCACGCCACGGAGAATTACTTGGTTCTATAATACCCTCCTTCAGCAGCCTTTGAGTTTCTTTCTCAATGAACATCCTATTTTCATAAGAATAGCGGCGTGACTTAGCTGATATAGGATGACAATCCGCAGTAAGATTCGCAAACAGCTTTGGTGGGTCTACCCTTAAAGTGCTAAGACCACAGACAACGAGAGGAGGCAGTTCACCTCCATATGTTAAGGTAACACTACCATGACGCTTCTGAAAGTCCTGACCAAGGATCACATCAGAGCACAGTTGTGGCAGAACAGCTAAATGTACATCTTGATAATCCCTGCCATTAACTCTAAGGTTTACCTTACAAAACCCTAACGTCTGAATAGAGAGAGATGTTGATGCCATGGAAACGGTATCTGATGAGTGATGTACCGTCAAGGAGTGGCGTTTAACTACGTGAAGGTTGATGAAACTCTCTGAGCTGCCACTGTCAATCAGACCATCTACTTCTGTTCCTTTGATGAACACTTTCACAACTGCCTTTGACAGTGAATTTGGAGCAGCCGCAGAAGTCACTGTTGCTAGAGTCGCCTGGTCGGAATGCGTAGAAGCACTAGCTCTTGTTGATGTATTAGCACGACATACTTTAGCAAAGTGACCTTTCTTATGGCATTGATGGCACATTGCTTCACGAGCCGGACACTTTGGACGTGGATGTCTTGAAAAACCACAAAAGAAACACTTTGTGCCTGCAGCTGCTGTCACTGAAGCAGGTTCCACGGTAACTTCATTAAAAGAGTCTTGGTCGGGAGTTACAGCACTTACCACTCGAGAAGGCTGGGTAGTACTGTACACTTCAGAATTCTTCTGGGCTGAATCTAATGCTCTTGCCTGGTCAAGGGTAGTGGCTAAGTCCAGAGTTTTATTCTCCAATAAACGCTGCCTTATTATTGGTGATTGCAGGCCACTGATAAAGCATCCCTGATGGACTCTTCACAATACTGAGAAGCTGTCACCGCTCGGAAGTTACAGTCCTTACCTAATATTTTCAATGCTTGAAAGTATTCCTCTAAGGATTCACCAATCTGCTGGCGGCGAGTTGCAAGACGATATCGTGCAAAGATTTCATTTGTGGGCTTAATATACTGAGACTTGAGGGCATTGATAGCATCTTCATAGGTATTACACTCAGAAATAACCTCATAGATTTTAGGTGACACAAAGTTGATGAGCAGGCTTAGTTTATCTAGATCTTCCTGAGGAAAGGCTCTCAAGAAGTTTTCGAAAGTCTTAAACCAGTGCTTCCATTCCTGAGCAGCCGTTGATACACTGGGGTCAGAATCTAGCCTCTCAGGTTTCAGTAAACGCTCCATGTTGCGGTGTAGTCTAGCTCAGAATCGCCACCAGGTAGCCCAGGATATTTGTGTTCAATAAATTGTTGTGATAAAAACACAGGCCTTATTCCTAGGCTTTATTGAACACAAAATCCATGGTACATGTCTGCAACAGAAGAAAATACATCTAATGACTGCTGCTGCAGGACAGGTGATGTAAGGTGCATATGTCCTCAGAAAAGCTATAGCTACTGGCGACATATTTAAGCTTACCATGTAATCTGCATCACGAATGTATCTGTGTAAGAGAGACCACACGCCATGCTGGGCCATCGCTTACTGTTTGTTGTTATTGTAAGGGGCCCTGAGGTGGTGCAGTATTGTGTCCTGCTGCGGCTCCCCACAAGAGCGGTATCACTACAACAGTATAACAAAATATACTAAATATAGTCATCACCCAAGGGCTTATTATTCACACGTCTGTAAAGTACAGACAACGACCCAATGAAATTTTATTACATTACAAAATTAGAAGACAATATAAAAAATCAATTGTAACAATATAATAATTATACTAACAGTGCCATCCCTACAAATCTACACACACTGTTGATCATTAACATCAATAATTAATAAATAAAAAGACACAATACCGTGATTGAACAATACACAACAACTCCGCACATATAAAAGAGGGAGCTTACGACGACGTTTCGCCCGACTTGGTCGTAAGTCCTCTCTTTATATGTGCGGGTTTGTGTGTATCAATAATTGTTACACAGTAAGCAAAAACACACCTATTCACCAGTGTATAATAACGTAATAGCACAGAACATATCACTCATCTTCAAAACAGAAAACTTTTATACAATACAAAAACACAGGTAAAGGAATGATGTCATTCCGAAAAAGTAGATTAAGTATATAAGGATAGATCAGCCTGCACAATAAGCAAATTAATATTTACACAAACACAATTAACAAAGGTAGACAGTTTACAACACAAAATCTACCCAAAACTGCCTTCCACAACAGTAAGGCAAAAAATGGAACATGAGAACCCATCTCAGGAAACCTTAAGTTACATACAACATGTTGGAAAACGGTTCATACCTAAGTGTGTGAAAAAATAAGAACCCTATATAAACACAGCTTAAAGGGAACTTTGTACACTTATAACTATACATCACCAGTCCAGTAGGTTATGAAGAAAAGCCACTATGGTTACCCCTGACACCTTTGCTCCATAGGGTTCCCTCCCACCCGTCTCCCGTCATACCACACATCGCACATTCCAGTCATGTGTCATACGCCCGCTGAGTCCACTGTCACCTACCCACCCTTCCCTTCATTCATAGCGCCCTTCCCCACCATGTATACCCCTCCCTGTCGCCGGCAAGTCGTTTAAACCCTCCCTCACAGCTCTAGTAAACTACCCACCGCCAACTCCCTATAACCCACAGAAAAAGCTGAATCCCACCCGACCATAAAAATCCCTATTTCTACATTTTGTCCTATAAAACACAGCAGCCAAAGCCTTAACTCTACACTCCCCGACACCTCCTCATTCCCATGACAATACAAGTAGTCTGCCACTAGGTACAAGACCGCCCGTCTCACCTCCTCCCACCCCTCCCACATCAAAGCTCAAGGCCCATAATGTTGAAAGCCCTCTCCCCCCACCCTGCGTAACACCTTCCCAAACCATTCACGCACAACTTTCAATAAAGGACAAAAATACACCGCATGATACACTGTATCCTCCTCCCGCATCTATCCACTGCCCTCCTCCCTATCCCCATACGGAACAAAATTGCCTTCGATGCAACAATCCCCATTAAAAACCTATACACAAATTCACGTACTCTGGGTTTGAGCCACAACTTTCTTAATCCCTTCCATATACCATCCAATCATACACAGGGTATATCGCTGCCCCATGCAGCACCTCCCCATGCACCCCTCCCTGCCCAGGAGACTGCAGTGATCCTCCTCGGCTCCTTAACCACCATGATTCGCCTCAGCATTCCTTCACACTCCCTCAGATCATTCCCTTCCACCACCTTCTGACATCTTCCATAACCAATCCACTCTCCTCCCACGCACCCACCCACCCTGAGGTATCGATGCTTAATGTAAACACACTGCAGACGCCTTGTTAACGGGATGAGCCCCAAACCTCCTTGACGCCTCGTCATTACCACTTCCTACTTAACCACGCCCTCCCATAACCCCATATATAACGTAATGCCCTTCTCTGCAATTCCTTCACATCCTCAAAATATAGGGAACACCGCTGCCACATGCCACAATTTACTAAACACTAATGAATTAACGATCACCACCCTCTGATGCAATGTGACGTCCCCAGGCTGCCATCCACCCATACGCTTAATAGCCTCCTTACTACCACCTCTGCATTAACCGCCCGGGCCTCCACCGGGTCTGCCCGCACACCACCCCACAAATCTTCACCTGTTCCACTATTGCCCACCCCTGCCCTCACCAACCCTCTCCTACCCACCTACCTACTTCCAACAATTTAGATTTCGCATAGTTTACTTTCATCCCAGTAGCCTTCCCAAAATCTCTACAAAACGCCCCACATTCACTAACTCCTCTACATCTCGCACTAGTACAATATATCATCCACATATCCGACTATCCCTACATCCCCTTCCGTCCCCTCAGCCCTTCCTCCTGA
>WNWK01039668.1:0-17346 GCA_009830355.1 Cherax destructor
ACAACACACTACTGGGCATTTTAAAAAATTTTCCCATTAACTAGGTCCACAAATCACTCTTATACAGAAGAACAAATTAAAAAAAAGGGGGGAGGGAATATATTTTCTCACTATTAGATTTATTAATAAATTATTACAACATCGTACCTGGTCGAAGAGAATGGGTTTGATACTAAGAAAAGGGGGGGAGCGTACAAAAAAATTGGGGGGGGGAAAATCAATATACTAAAAAAAATTGAAACTTCACGGGGGAAAAAAAGAGTTCTCAGCTGATCACCAACTAGGCCAGATCCCAAGACCAGACTCTATTGGGGACAGGGGCTGAGGCTGTGTCCCAAAAATCGGGTGAGAAAACCTCTGCTCTGTGTTAGCCAAGGCTCGTCACCCGTCTTCCTCACCTACTTCCCTGATCTCATTAAAGTCCTCCACACCCCTATAACTACTGGCTGGGGGTCAACCCCGTAAGAAACCCCCCAAAAGTGGTCGCTCACAGAACCGGGATTCCCATGATCAAGGTTGGCTATCGGGAATTAGTGCTTCTGATATACTTTTGCAAAAGATGCGGGACAACCGTCTCAAGATACCAGATCTCCCTTTTTTCCCCTTTTTAAAAAAACCCCGGGTAACTAAGACAATCTAAAAGTTCTCAGACTATTTTATCCTCACCCTTAACTCTATCAAAAAACCACAAAAAAAAAAATACAAACTCAGTAACACAAACCTCAACTAAAATTAAACATCCTGGTTTTTTACAAAAATTTTAAAGGGAAAAATAATTCATTTAACACACACACATGGTTTCTTTGTTTTCTTTTTAAAAAAATTAATATCCCCTTTTTTCTTTTGTTCTCAGGGAAAAGGGGGTTTTCAGTTCCTTAACACACTAACATAGATTTCTCTGAAAAATTTCAACTACCCAAGAGGGTCGATAGTGTCATCAGCAGACACTCACTGGGACAAAATCTCATTGTCACCATTTCACCTTAAAATTAATTTCTCCTCCCCAAATTGTTTTTAAAAAACCCTACTAGAAATGCAACTAACTGCACTAGTTGCAATTCTCGCAAATTATATTTTGGGGGCGACCTTTCCTGGGGTTCTACGGGCAAAAAACCGCTCAAATTTTTTTTTTTTTTTTTTAAAAAAAACACATATATAAAAAATAAAAAACCCCCCAAAAGAAAAATCAGGCTCATATAAAAAAAACAAGCAAACAGAACGAAATAAACATCTGTCAATATATCCTATAAAAAAACCCGTGTAAAAAGCACATAAAAAAAAAAAAATGTCCATCCTACTACCCCCCCTAGCTAAATTTTCTGTACAAGAACAAAACCCCCTGTCAATGAAATTTAAAACATGCCCAAAAAAACACCTAAAAAATTAAACCTTTGGTTACATATCCTACTTTTTCCCCTACCACAAAACGCAGTACAAAGGCATGAAATAACATAAACCTTAAATTTTCTGCCTATAAAACAGTTTTTTGCACAATAACACATAAAACAACTGCCCCCCGGGGGGTCACCCAAAAACATCATCTTAAAAAATTTTTTTTTTTTTTTTTTAAATACATATATACATAACAACCCAATAAATCCCCAAAAAAATAAATCGGGCCTATAAAAAAAACAAGCAAACAGAACGGGAATAAACACATCTGTCTATATTCCAAATAAAAACCCCCCCCCAAAAAGCACAAAAAAAAAAGGGTCCATCTTCCCATCTAGCTAATTTTTTCTATACAATAACATAACACACTGTAAAGAAACTGTACAGGGTCCAAAAACCCCGCAAAATTAAACCGTTGGTTACATATCTTCCCTTTTTCCCCCTACCAAAAAACGCAGTACATAGGCATGAAAAAAAAAAAAACCCTTTTCCTTTCTGCCTAAAAAACAGGTGTTGCAAATAAAATAAAAACAACTGCCCCCCGAAACAAGGGTCCACCACAACATCATCTTAAATAAAAATACTTTAAAAAACAAGCCATCACCGTGGGCCAAATTCTACAACACAACGTCACCCCCCCACCCCCGGATAATAAGTCCACAAAAAACACATTTGTGTTTGATACATATAAAACACTCAAAAAAAAAAACACAAATATGCAGAACCACATAATGAAAAATTTTAAAAAAAAAATAGTAAACAAATACAGAATACAGTACTAAAAACATTTAAAACCCAAAAAAAATAGCAAAACATCAAAATCCAAATGAATTGCCACAGATACCTGGGCCAACTGCACCCAAGCACACCTGCCCCCGTCGGGTTTTCTAACACCAATACCCCCCAACCTCAAACCTGCCACATAAATCAAACTGCCAGCACATCACCACCGAAAAACCCTACTACTTGATCTTTAGAATATTACACTACTAACAAAACCCTTGGGAAAAACCCAATTGGGCCCCCCCTTTTGAAACCCCCCCCAAACCCCCAAACATCCCCCCCTCCAAGTTCCCCGAAGTTTCCCCCAAAAAACCAACCCCCTTTAAAAATTACCCCCCAAAACCCCCATAAAACCCCCTGAAACGCCCAAAAACTTGGGAACCCCCCACCCCCCCACCCAACCCCCGACCTTTAAACTCAAAACCCTAGCTTTTCCCCAAAAACCCTTTTTCCCCCCCCAAACCCCCCCTCAAAACCCCAAACCTTCCCCCCGGGAAACCTTCCCCGGGGGCCCCCCCAATTTTACCCCCCTTTTTGGGGCTTCCTTTGGTCCCTTCCCCCCTCCCCCCGCCCTTGGGTCCCCCAAAAAAACCCCCAACCCCCCCCCAAGGCCCCCCCCGGCTCTCACGACTAAAAAAAAAACCCCCAAATTGCCCACAAAACCCGGTCCCCCCACCACCTCCTTTTTTTCCCCGCATTGAAAACAACCACCAGGTACATTAAAAACCCCCACGTACATTTTCCCCAAACCCACCAATATCGGGGTTAAAGCCCCAACATCGAAAGCCCACCCCCCCCCACTCCTCAGAACCCGTCAAACCATTCCCGTACCCGCCTAAATCTTCACAAAAAAACACCGATTGACGTATCCAAAAAAACCCCCCTCTCAAACAAGTACCCCCCTCGCTAAAAAAACCCCCCAAAAACAATTGCGTTTTTGAAGCCAAGATTCCATGTAGGGGAAAAAAAAAACCCTCTCCCCAACCCCCGCCCCCAGCCTCCCCTTCCCCGGGAAAAACCCCCCAAGTCGCCCGCCAATTATACTTTGGGGGCTCTGCTACCCCCCTGCACTATCCCCCGCCTCCCCCCCAAAAATTTTCCAAAAACCCCCCCCCAAAAAACCCCCTTTGGGTCTCTGACATAGTAAAACCCCCAACATTGCCCCCATAAACTCAGGTCCCCTCCACTCCCCCCTCCGTACCTCCCCTGGGCCCCCACCCCTCCCCCCCCCCCCTCCCCCCTCCCCCATATCTCTGTTTACATATATCCTTTAAAGCCCCTTTGGGGGATCAACCCCAAAAACCCCCTTACTAACCGGCGTCATGAAAACCCCCTTATTGAGCCAATGTTCAAAAAACCCCCCCTATGCAAAACCCCCCTTTTAATAATTCAACATCTTTTCCGCTCTAACTGGGGGGATTCTTTTTAAGTGCTGCAAATGGGCGACTTCACGACCCCCCAAAGGGCTCATTTCCGTCACTCGCATCAACCACGACCCATCAACTGAAACTCTCCACTATACCCCGAGTTTACCTGGAGAATTCCGGGGTCAACGGCCCTGCGGCCCGGTCTGTGACCAGGCCTCGTTGGGCCCCCGCCTGATTAACCAGGCTGTTACTGCTGGCCGCACGCAGTCCAAAGTACGAACCAAGCCCCGGGGGGGGCGGTACCGACTTTAGGTGCCTGTCCCTGCCCTTTTTGACAGCCGGGTTTGTTTTGGGGGTCCCCCGATGTACGCTGGGAGGCAGTTGAACAATCTTGGGCCCCTGCCTAGATAGAACAAGCGATCTGTAAAGTGTCAACAGGGGTTTGGGCATCCCTGGTTTTGAAGGTTCTATTATCCATCCTGCCATTTTTCTAGCACATCAATTGCTACGGTGTTATGGTCCTTGAAGGTGAATCCTCGACATGATCACTCCCGGTTTTTGGAATTATTTTGGGGGTTTTTTTTGATGAGTTTTTAATTTTCAGTTTTCCGTATCTGAGAAATTTAAAAATTTCTCATCATTGAACTTCATATTGTTTTCTGCAGCCCATTTAAAGATTTGGTTTATGTCTGTTTGGGAGTCTTGCAGTGTCTTAAAACTGTCATACAGATTCTGTCTTTTGCAAAGGAAGACACGGCACTGTGGCTTATATCCCTGTCAATGTCTGATATGAGGATGAGGAACAGGATGGGAGCAAGTACTGCCTTGTGGAACAGAGTTTTTCACAGTAGCTGCCTCAGACTTTACTCTGTTGACTACTACTCTTTGTGTTCTACTTGTTAGGAAATTATAGATCCATCTACCAACTTCTCCTGTTATTCCTTTATCACGCATTTTGTGTGCTATTACACCATGGTCACACTTGTCAAAGGCTTTTGCAAAGTCTGTGTATATAACATCTGCATTTTTTTTGTCTTGTAGAGCATCCAGGACCTTGTCGTAGTGTCACTATTGATATAATCTGGTAGAGCATCAGGTTGAAATTGATTAGCTGGGTCATAAAGATAAGAGATGTTAATGGAGGTAGTTGCCTGCATATAATTTAACACCATGATATTGGATGTTTACTCGAGTTTGAGGAGCTAAGAGTGAATGCGGCAAGCTCCTTTTATATATATATATATATATATATATATATATATATATATATATATATATATATATATATATATATATATATATATATATCACACAACAGTCAGTTGACCCCAAATTATATGCTACATATCCAGGCATCTGGGGAGGAGCTGCACCTTGTAGTCTACACTCCTGCAAACAGATGAAATCAATATTCTTCATTACACTAATGTAATATAAATTAGGCAACCTCTTTCTGATGGAAACAATGTTCCATGAAAAACAAATATAATCTCTCCATTGTATAATTTATTACAATCTCTTACTCATAAAATGGAAAGACTATTATACTGGGACAATAGTGTACCAACACTTCTGAGTAAACAACATATTTTGTACTTACTTTTATAGCCTTTTTTTGCTGATCATTTCCCGACATGTCACCATCCCCATTGCTAGCAAAGTTTACAACCAAGAATTATTGGCTTCTCTATCATAAATTGTTTGAAATTCAATGGAGATTTAATAGGTGGTAAAGAAGAAGAAGGTAAGCCCGAGCTCACTAGACCGAACTCATTACCTGGTTTTAAAGCAGATAGGATAAGGCTCAATAACGTAAGTTGGTGGAGAGTTAAGAGGAGGGACCAAGAGCTCCAGCTCATCCCTCTTCTTCCCCAAGCAAACTCAAATAAACTCTTACGCTTGGGAATTTCACCGCCTGCCCTCCAGCCTGCCATCACACACATTGTTGAACTGCATTTGACACTTCAATACAACAACACATTGAACCAAAGTCAGAGACGCAGTCAGGGATAGCAGGCGACCTATTATATTATTATTGCTGTATTATTATCATTATTATTATTACTTCTACCACTACTGCTACCACAACTACTACTACGGAACTACCACTGCTGCTACCACAACTACTACTACGGAACTACCACTGCTGCTCACAACTACTACTCTGAACTACCACTACTGCTACCGACAACTACTACTACTGACTACCACTACTGCTCCACCTCTGCTGCTGGACTGCCCTGCTGCTGCCACAGCTCTGCTGCTGACTGCACCTGCTGCTGCCACTGCAAACTGCTGACTACTGGACTACCCTACTGCTACCGCAGCTACTGCTGCTGGACTACCACTGCTGCTACCACAACTACTACTTCGGACTGCCACTACTGCTGCCACACTACTCTACTGAGACTACCAATGCTGCTACCACAACTACTACTACTGAACTACCACTACTGCTGCCACACTGCTACTGCTGAGCTACCAACGCTGCCACAGCTACTACTGCGGACTACCATACGCTGCCACAGCTACTACTCGGACTACCACTGCTGCTGCCACACTACTGCTGCTGAGACTCCCTGCTGCTCCACAGCTACTGCTGCTGGACTGCCACTCTGCTGCCACAGCTACTACTGCTGAGACTCCACTCTGCTACCACAGCTCTGCTGCTGGACTACCACTGCTGCTGCCACAAGCTACTGCTCGAGACTGCCACTGCTGCTGCCCAGCTACTGCTGCTGGACTACCACTGCTGCTGCCACAGCTACTGCTGCTGGACTACCACTGCTGCTCCACAGCTACTACTGCTGAGACTACCACTGCTGCTGCCACACTACTGCTTCGACTACCACTGCTTCTACCACAACTACTACTGCTGAGACTACCAATACTGCTACCACAACTACTACTACTGAACTACCACTGCTGCTACCACAACTACTACTACTGAGCTACCACTGCTGCTACCACAACTACTACTACGGAACTACCACTGCTGCTACCACAACTACTACTGAACTACCACTGCTGCTACCACAACTACTACTACGGAACTACCACTGCTGCTACCACAACTACTACTGCTGAACTACCACTGCTGCTACCACTACTGCTACTAAATTTACCACTGCTGCTCCACAACTACTGCTACGGAACTACCATGCTGCTACCACAACTACTGCTACGGACTACGCTGCTCCCACACTACTGCTACGACTACCACTGCTGCTCCAAAACTACTGCTGCTGGACTACCACTGCTGCTGCCACAGCTACTGCTGCGGAAACTACCACTGAACGCTGCCCCTGCTGCTGGACTGCCACTGCTAGCTGCCGCAACTGCTGCTGCTGGACTCCGCTGCTGCTGCCACAGCTACTGCTGCTGGACTGCCACTGCTGCTGCCACAGCTACTGCTGCGGGACTACCACTGCTGCTGCCCAGCTACTGCTGCTGGACTACCACTGCTGCTACCACAACTGCTGCTGCTGGACTGCCACTGCTGCTCCACAGCTACTGCTGCTGGACTACCACTACTGCTGCCACAAGCTACTGCTGCTGGACTGCCACTGCTGCTGCCACACTGCTGCTGGACTGCCACTGCTGCTGCCACAGCTACTGCTGCTGGACTACCATGCTGCTGCCACAGCTACTGCTGCTGGACTACCACTGCACTGCCACAACTACTGCTTCGGACTACCACTGCTGCTGCCACAACTACCACTACTGGATACCATGCTGCTACCACAACTACCGCTACTGAACTACCACTGCTGCTACCACAACTACTACTCGGAACTACCACTGCTGCTACCACACTACTCTGAGACTACCACTGCTGCTACCACAGCTACTGCTACGGAACTACCACTGCTGCTACCACAACTACTATACGAACTACACTGTGCTACCACAACTACTACTACTGAATTACCACTGCTGCTACCACAGCTGCTACTACTGGAACTACCACTGCGCTACCACAGCTACTACTCGGACTACCACTGCTGCTCACAACTACTACTGCGGAACTACCACTGCTGCTACCAAAAGCTACTGCTGCTGAACTACCACTGCTGCTACCAAAAGCTACTACTGCTGAATTACCACTGCTGCTACCACAGCTACTGCTACGGAACTACCACTGCTGCTACCACAACTACTGCTGCTGAACTACCACTGCTGCTACCACAACTACTACTACGGAAACTACCACTCTGCTACCACAGCTACTGCTACTGGACTACCACTGCTGCTGCCACAGCTACTGCTGCTGGACTGCCATGCTGCTGCCACTACTACTGCTGAGACTGCCACTGCTGCTACCCGCTGCTGCTGCTGGACTACCACTGCTGCTCCACACTGCTACTGCTGCTGGACTACCACTGCTGCTGCCACAGCTGCTGCTGCTGGACTCCCCACGCTGCCACAGCTGCTGCTGCTGGACTACCGCTCCCTGCCACAAGCTACTGCTCTGAACTACCACTACTGCTACCACAACTACTACTACTGGAACTACCACTACTGCTACCACAACTACTACTACTGAACTACCACTACTGCTACCACAACTACTACTGAACTACCACTACTGCTACCACAACTACTACTACTGAACTACCACTGCTGCTACAACTACTACTTTTACATTCACGTGGAGAGCGTTAAGACCGCTGGGATAATACAGCGCCTGGGGAAATTGGAAGCAATCAGGTTCAAGTCAAAAAAAGAAGGATAAGTCTAATTCCTTGGATCAAGAACCTCTCAGTAACATCAACGCAGCTCTCGTGAGAAGAAAAAGCTTAAGAGGTACGAAAGAATCCTTAAGGGGAAAGAAACAGAGAATTATAATTTAATTAAATCATGTGAAATTAATGTGAGTATTATCCAGGATGACACAGACAGCTGCCATATCACCTGGACAAATTGCAGAAGTGCTCAGTCAAGTAAGTGGCTGCTGGAAATAAACCCCATCAAATGCAGGAATAAGAAGATTAGGGAAGGATACCCGTGCCTCTGAACTTATTTAGTTCTCCCTTAGTGCATTCATAGCTCCCCTTCCTTGAAGGTGGCTGTTAGTACACATCAATATTTCAGCTTACAGAGAACATGTGACCTGTACAATGTCATCATTGCCTTGACATTTTTTGTGTCTATGATAACATTCTTGTGCTCGTTGAACGTAAGATCTTATGACATTATAACTCCCAGGTCTCTCACATTTGACTTACATTCTACTGAATTATTTTAGCTTGTCTTGTACTCCTTTCAAGGCAGGCGAAATTGCAGACCTTGAGAATATAGAGAACTTTCACGGCACATGTAAGTACGATAAAGCATCTAAATTTGTACTCCCTGGAATGCAGGCGAGAAAGATACATGATAATATATACTTGAAAAATCCTAGAGGGACTAGTCCCAAATCTGCATACGAAATTCACTGCCTTCCAACATACATAAGGGGATTACCAATAGATCCTGGTTGTCTTCAAGAAGGCGCTGGACAGGCACCTAAAGTCAGTACCTGTCCAGCCGGGCTGTGGTTCGTACGTCGGTTTACGTGCGGCCAGCAATAAGAGCCTGGCTGATCAGGCCCTGATCCTCCACGAGGTCTGGTCAAGGACCGGGCCTCCCTCCTGAAACTCCCTCCAGTTATACTCTGATTTTGTTTATATATCTTTCATCCTTCCGTAAAGTAGTAAGTGTAATATGTCTTCACTGACCATCATATTGTTGTCAGTAGCCACAGGAAGACTTGGTTTGTATGATCTTGAGGCTCGCTCTCTTGTCTGCCCATCCCATTTTTATACAAATTCAGGTATGTTATGCAGCGTTCTGCATGACTTGGAGAATATATATATATATATATATATATATATATATATATATATATATATATATATATATATATATATATATATATATATATATGCTAGAATTCGCAAGAGCAGGCGAAATATTCACAAACACTGATCTCTGGCCGACGGAGACTCGACCCTACGAACCTTGTGACAGGAACGCAGTGCTTTACCGACCGTACCACACTGGACCAATACCTTGGCATCCAGCTCACGCTAGATGTTGATCCAAGGCACCCAGCTTTCAGGCAGGTGGCTTACAGCTTTCATCTCATCCCCTGCATGCATCGACACAACTAGAGATTTTTACAATGCTAGGAATTCGCAAGAGCAGGCGAAATATTCACAAACACTGATCTCTGGCCGACGGAGACTCGACCCTACGAACCTTGTGACAGGAACGCAGTGCTTTACCGACCGTACCACACTGGACCAATACCTTGGCATCCAGCTCACGCTAGATGTTGATCCAAGGCACCCAGCTTTCAGGCAGGTGGCTTACAGCTTTTCATCTCATCCCCTGCATGCATCGACACAACTAGAGATTTTTACAATGCTAGGAATTCGCAAGAGCAGGCGAAATATTCACAAACACTGATCTCTGGCCGACGGAGACTCGACCCTACGAACCTTGTGACAGGAACGCAGTGCTTTACCGACCGTACCACACTGGACCAATACCTTGGCATCCAGCTCACGCTAGATGTTGATCCAAGGCACCCAGCTTTCAGGCAGGTGGCTTACAGCTTTTCATCTCATCCCCTGCATGCATCGACACAACTAGAGATTTTACAATGCTAGGAATTCGCAAGAGCAGGCGAAATATTCACAAACACTGATCTCTGGCCGAGGGACTCGACCTACGAACCTTGTGACAGGAACGCAGTGCTTTACCGACCGTACCACACTGGACCAATCCTTGGCATCCAGCTCACGCTAGACGTTGATCCAAGGCCCAGCTTTCAGGCGGTGGCTTAGCATTTCATCTCATCCTGCATGCATCGACACAACTAGAATTTTTACAATGCTAGGAATTCGCAAGAGCAGTGCGAATATTCACAAACACTGATCTCTGGCCAGGAGTCGACCTACGAACCTCGTGACAGAACGCAGTGCTTTACCGACCGCCACTGGACCAATACCTGGCACCAGCTCACGCTAGACGTTGATCCAAGGCCCCAGCTTCAGCAGTGGACAGTGCTTTCATCTCATCCCTAGCATGCATACGACACAACTAGAGTTTTACAATGCTAGGAATTCGCAAGAGCAGGCCGAAATATTCACACGAGACTCTGCGCGGACGACTCGACCTACGAACCTTGTGACAGACGCATGCTTGACCGACCGTCCACACTGGACCAATACCTTGGCATCCAGCTCCGCTAGACTGATCAAGGCACAGCTCAGGCAGGTGGCTTACAGCTTTCATCTCATCCCCTGCATGCACGCACAACTAGAATTTTACAATGCTAGGAATTCAGGCAGGCAGAAATTTCAAACCTGATCTCGGCACGACGAACTGACTACGAACCTGTGACAGAAGCAGGTTACTCACCTCCACACTGGCAATCTTGCATCCAGCTCCAGACGTATCCAAGACCAGACTTCAGAGCAGTGGCTTACACTTTCATCATCCCTGCTGCACAACTAGAGATTTTACAATGCAGGAATTGCAAAGCAGGCGATTTCACAAACACTGATCCTGGCGATCGGAGCTCACCTAATACTTGTCAGGAACCAGTGGCGATTCCACCTGTATCCACTGCCATCCTGGCACCAGCTTTACAGGCGTGATCAGGCACCAGCCAGGCGAAGTTAACTTCATCTCACCTGCTCATCACAACTAGAGATTTTTACAATGCAGGATTCAGCAGGCAATATCACAACACTGACTCTGCCAGAGACGACCTAGAACCAGGAAGGACGATTCACTCTGCCGACCACACTACAACCTTGCATCAGCCAGCAGCGTTGATCCAAGCACGACTCACGGGCTCCAGCTTCACCTCGTGACCACGACACAACTATTTTACAATGCTAGGAATTCGCAAGCCAGCAATTTCCAAACCGACTTGGCTAGCTGGCTTCAACCTTGACAAACACTACCGCCGTAGAGACTGGCCAAACCTTGGCATCAGTCAGAGCGTTATCCAGACCACACTTTCGGCCAGGTGCCTTCATCTTCACCCTACGTGATCGACCACTAGATTTACACTACAATTCGCAAAGCAGGCGAATATCCAAACGATTCTGCAGGAACTCGACCGAATTTACAGAACGTCTTTCCGACGTCACCTACCAACCTTGGCACAGCCAGCTACGGATCCAAGGACCCACTTGGCGGGCTACGCTTTATCCACCCGCTCATGCCACTGAATTTTACATCTAGATTCGCAGCAGCGAATTTACAACGATCTCGGCACGGAACTCGACCCTGAACCTGACAGGACGCGTCTACCACACGCACGGACCAATCTTGCATCAGCTCAGCTGACTTGATCCAGCACCCAGCTTTCAGGCAGGTCACAGCTTTCACTCATCCTCATCTCGACCCTAGGATTTACAATCTAGAATTCAGAGCAGGAATTTCAAACACTGATCTTCACGGACTCGACCCTGAACCTTGTGACAGGAGCAGTGCTTCGCCGTCCACCTGGACCAATACCTTGGCATCCAGCTCAGACGTTATCCAAGGCACCAGCTTTCAGGCAGGTGCCAGCTTTCATCTCATCCCTGCATGATCGACACAACTAGAGATTTACAATGCTAGGAATTCGAGAGCAGGCAAATATTCAAACACTGATCTCGCCGACGACTCGACCTACGAACTTGTACAGGCACCACCACCTGGACCAATACCTTGGCTCACCAGCAGCTTATCAGGCACAGCTTTCATTCCTATCCTGCTCATGCATACAACGAATTACAAAGGAATCGAAGCAAAATTCCAACCGACTCGGCCCGAACCGCACCGGCGACGTCCCGGACCAATACCATCCTTCCAGCTCCTAGACGTTGATCCAGGCACCCAGCAGGAGCTTCACTATCCTCATCTCGACACACTAGATTTTACAATGTAGGATTCAAAGCAGGCGAAATATTAAAACCGATTCTGGCCGCGGAGCTACTCGAACCTTGACGGAGCAGTGCTTAGCACGGACTGCAACCTGCTGTCAGGAAGTTACAGACCACTCAGCTTCGCTTTCATCACCACTAGTCACTAGGATTCACAGCAATTAAGAGCAATCAACCTATCTCTGGAGAGAACGACTTTACCGCGACCGCGCTTCAGGCAGGTGGCACAGCTTTCATCTCATCCTGCATGCATCGACACAACTAGAATTTTACAATGCTAGGAATGCAGCAGATATTCAAAAACTGACTCTGCGCGGACCACTACGACCTGTGACAGGAACTGCTAGCCACACTGACCAATCCTGGCCCAGCCACAGAGTTGATCAGCACCAGCCGGCATGCTAAGTTTCCATCCTGCATCATCGACACAACAGAATTTACATGCTAGGTCGCAGAGCAGGCGAAAACAAACACTGATCTCGCCGCGAGCTCACCTACGAACCTTGCAGAACGCGTGCTTCGCGCCCACTGCCATACCTGCATCAGCTCGCTACGTTGATCAAGCACCCAGCTTTCAGGCGTGGTTCAGCTTCATCATCCCGCATATCCACAACTAGAGATTCAATGAGGAATTGCAAGAGCAGCAATATTCCAAACACTGATCTCTGGCAGAGCTCGCCTACGAACCTGCAGACCAGTGCTACACTACACCTGCATACTGCACCAGCTCAGCTAGACGTGATCCGGCGCTTTCAGGCAGGTGGCTTACAGCTTTTCATCTCATCCCCTGCATGCATCGACACAACTAGAGATTTTTACAATGCTAGGAATTCGCAAGAGCAGGCGAAATATTCACAAACACTGATCTCTGGCCGACGGAGACTCGACCCTACGAACCTTGTGACAGGAACGCAGTGCTTTACGACCGTACCACACTGGACCAATACCTTGGCATCCAGCTCACGCTAGATGTTGATCCAAGGCACCCAGCTTTCAGGCAGGTGGCTTACAGCTTTCATCTCATCCCTGCATGCATCGACACAACTAGAGATTTTTACAATGCTAGGAATTCGCAAGAGCAGGCGAAATATTCACAAACACTGATCTCTGGCCGACGGAGACTCGACCCTACGAACCTTGTGACAGGAACGCAGTGCTTTACCGACCGTACCACACTGGACCAATACCTTGGCATCCAGCTCACGCTAGATGTTGATCCAAGGCACCCAGCTTTCAGGCAGGTGGCTTACAGCTTTTCATCTCATCCCCTGCATGCATCGATTTGAGCTAAGTTTTCGTACTCCATTTTTTAGGAATCCACGCAATAGGCTATTTTAATGCTTATCAGTAGGCTCACTGGCGATCTGACATGGTCAGGGCTCTGTTAGTCGAGTGAGAGCTGGTGAATTTTGATAACATATTTCGGGAGGAGAGTAGAGTAGTGTAGGGCAGGTGGTGCCCACAGCACACCACCCCCATACACCCAATGTTTGTTTATTTTACTGCGACTCTCCAGCCTGCCGACTCTTCATGTATCTGGTTTTAGGTGTTTCAGCCACGAGAGAGAGATGGGTGTAGATTTAGTGAGTGTCTACCTACCTGGAGGGCATTCCGGGGATCGACGTCCCCACGGCCCGGTCTATGGCCAGGCCTCCCGGTGGATCAGCTCCTGATCAACGAGGCTGTTACTGCTGGCTGCACGTAGTCCAACGTACGAACCACAGCCCGGCTGATCTGACACTGACTTTAGGTATCTGTCCAGCTCCCTTTTGAAGGCAACCAGAGGTCTACTGGTAATGCCCCTAATGGCTGGTGGGAGGATGTTGAACAGTCTTGGGCCCCGGACACTTATTGTGTTTTCTCTTAGTGTACCAGTGCCGCCCCTACTTTTCACTGGGGGTACGTTGCACCGTCTGTCAAGTCTTTTGCTTTCGTATGGAGTGATTTCTGTGTGCATATTAGGGACCAGTCCCTCCAGAATCTTCCAGGTGTAGATTATGATATATCTCTCTCGCCTGCGCTCCAGTGAATATAAGTCTGGTGCTTCCAGGCGTTCCCAGTAGTTAAGGTGTTTGATGGAACTTATACGTGCAGTAAAGGTTCTCTGTACATTCTCTAGATCTGCAATTTCACCTGCCTTGAATGGGGATGTTAATGTACAGCAGTATTCTAGCCTAGAGAGAACAAGTGATTTAAAAAGGATCATCATTGGCTTGGCATCTCTTGTCTTGAATGTTCTCATTATCCATCCTATCAGTTTCCTCGCAGTTGTAATAGGTGGCATTGTTGTGGTCCTTGAAGGTGAGGTCTTCGGACATTACCACACCCAGGTCCTTCACATTACTTTTCCGCTCAATTGTGTGATTGGAGTTTGTAGTATACTCAGTCCTAGCTATTATTTCCTCCAGTTTTCCATAACCTAGTAGTTGGAATTTGTATATAGTGTATATAGTGTCATCTTAAATAAATGTATATTTTTCTAACGAGGAATTTTCCCTTAACCCTCTGATAACCAACCCATTGGAGTAAAACCTTACTTGTTTAGCGCTACTTTGACTGGGATAGCCCTGGGTTGACTAGTTTTATAGGTGATTTGTGTAACTTTTACCTTTTGCCCTTAGACAAGGCATTAGGCCCCAGGTAATCCCACTTTCTGGTTTATGTCTATGTCATATAGGGTACAGAACCTTTTACTGTAGCAACAGATGATTTCTCTATTTGGTTTCTATTAGTTGAGTTAAATGTCCGACTGCTTATCTTTTAAGTTATTTCTTTTGCAGTGATTTTGTGTGCAATTACCCAAAGCTCACACTTATTTTTGCAAAGTTAGTGTACACTACCTTTACAATTTGCTAAACTAAACCTACTGACATGAGAAGATATAAACCTTGGAAGACATCATTACAGCATGAGTGATACTCTGACTGTCTTCAAGAGGGAGCCTCATAAGTTAGTTACTCAAGTCAGTTCCCCATCAGCCGGGCTATGGTACTCTGGACTGAATGACGCCAGCTGTAACAGTCTGTTTGATCAGGCACCCACCCTTCAGGTATACTTCGTATATCATCGGAAGACTACAGAGGGTGGTCACGAGAACGCAAATGGGAATTTAAAGGATAACTAAGACGGGGATGTCAGGAAATGTTTCTTCAGTCTCAGGGTTGCCAGAAATTAGAATGACCAGGATGATGTGTTGGTGAACGTAGACTTTAAGTATGGTAGGGTCAGCATGCTAAGGGTGAAGTAGCCGGTCACGACTAGCTAAGAGGCGGGGTCAGTAACTGAGACTCGATTTACATGACCACATATGTGTGAGCACCTTGTGGCGCAGTGGTAGTGCATTCAGTTCACAACCGAATGTACCCGGTTCAGGTTCTGGGCACGTTGGAATATGTGGGCTAATTTCCAAACACATGCTGTTCCTGTTACTAATAGGTACATCGTTAGTTGAAAGGATCAGAACGGAAATATACCACAGAGACTTTCTTGAGTTACTAATCATGCGACTAATGTCTTCTGCCTCTAGAGCTGTATCTCTTTACTCATGAATATACAGACAAGAAGCCTTCCCACTCTTCCCAGACTTGGGTCTCTCCACAAGTCTGCTTCATTTACACACCCAACACACTCTTACTGTTCAAACTCTGGAGGCAGTTGTGCCTTTCATCCAGCCCTGTCTCTCGCCCCACCACCTTCCACTCTCTGTGCTCAGGTAAGTGTATGCTGCGCTCAATAACAAGTCCCACTGTGATGTGAAAGTGAAAATTTTCCCCTTTCTTCTCAATCCCTGACATTCTGTCTGTCTCCCACTATTTGTCTCTCATTATTTTTGTGTCTCCATACTTGTCACTGTTTGTTCTTTGTATAGCTGTTTCTCTTTTCAAGTACCCGTCAATCTGATTGTTTCATGTAATGCCCAGCGCTCCCTAAACACTTAGTGGGATTGGTTCCGAAGAAGGGATAGCACTGTTCCCTGGCGTCTGCTTGCAAACGGGGTTGTTGTCTATTATTATTACTTTGTCTCAAGACCGCCGGTAAAGTGACTTCGGCAATATAAGACAAAAGTGGGTTTATTTACGAATTCGTTTTTTTCAGTCCTCTCAGTGGGTCCACAGTTTCTGTTCACGCATTTCTTACCATTATTGTATATTATATTTAACAATTTTGTAATAGACAATTATTTAGCCTAACCAACCCTAATCTAAGTTATCCATGGAGCTTAAAATCAACGAAGTCACAAAGAGGACATTCGGCCAGGGGTGTGAAATATTGAACTATATCTACGATACACAAGGATAATCCAGGATTACAATATTGTAAACAAACTCAAGATTCAGATAACTTAATAAGTTAGTTCTCAAGATCTAGATTACTTAAAAAGCTATACCAGAGACACTAGTTCACAAGATCTAGATTACTTCTTGTAAGAAGCTATACCAGTGACACTAGTTCACAAGATCTAGATTACTTCTTGTAAGAAGCTATACCAGTGACACTAGTTCACAAGATCTAGATTACTTCTTGTAAGAAGCTATACCAGTGACACTAGTTCACAAGATCTAGATTACTTCTTGTAAGAAGCTATACCAGTGACACTAGTTCACAAGATCTAGATTACTTCTTGTAAGAAGCTATTATTTCTTATCCATACACAGTTTATCTAGAAAGGAAAATCATTTTCTGGGAGCCAGTATACATGCATCACAGTCATGATCTGGAATATATCTGATCATAATCACGTAGTAAATAGTTAAACAGGCTTCATCCAAGGCAGAAAGGGAGGCT
This sequence comes from Cherax destructor, assembly GCA_009830355.1. NCBI lineage: Eukaryota > Metazoa > Arthropoda > Malacostraca > Decapoda > Parastacidae > Cherax > Cherax destructor. Next base: position 17,258 of record WNWK01039668.1, read on the forward strand.
TAAGTGGCTTGGATGAAAAACCCCTTCCTTGCCAATATCAGGCACACCCTGTGTATTCTTAGATCCTCTTCCTCAAGATGCAACCCACA